>JAJLRB010000841.1:0-20057 GCA_020976825.1 Odocoileus hemionus | reverse complement strand
GAAGGGGCCTATGCGTTTTTTCTTAAAGAGTTGCTCTGCTGAACTTGGTGTTCCTCTGGACTTGTGGACGGTGTTTCGCGGATACTCTGTTTGTTGTTTAAAGTAAGTCAAGCCACTTCTGTGTTTGATGGGGGATTTCGGGATGGCGCTGGACGCACATGCAGGGGATTCTGGACTCATCTCGCGGCAAATTTTGGCGAACACAGGAGCCATTTCTTGTTGCTATGGTGACAATCACGGACCCCTCTAGACTTGTGACTGTGTTCTTGTGGACTCGCTGAAGTTCCATCCAGGGAATCCAGGCTCCTTTTCATGTTTGGATGGGAACACGGAATTGCTCTGCATTCAATGCAGGGGAATACGGCGCCTCATCTGGCAGCGGGGGGAAGTTCTCGTGATCTTTTGTAGAGTTTCGGTGGGAACCTGGGTATATTCTCGGTGTAGGATTGAGATGCCCTTCAAAAACTCGAGGTTGTTCAGCAAAGTCACGGACTCCATGTCTAGTTGCGAGGGACACCTCGAGATTCTCATCGAGGCTTGGCAGGGCAATAGGGATGCCTCTTTAGGTGAGACTTGAGACCCAGTTCCCCCTTTCATTCCCACAGTGATTGTCGGATTCCTATCAATTTTTAAGCGGAGTCAGGCTTGTTGTCCTTTTTTTGACGCATTGAACTCCAAGTTCCTCTCGAATTTGCAAGGGATGTGAGGCCTCCTGTCGAGATGAGGGCGGGGAACTAGGGCTTTCTCTAAAGTCTCCACAGGGCATTCACACATCCCTTCATCTTTGGAGATGAAAGACTAGCCTGGCATTCAAGTCACTGGAGGGAAATCATGGGCCATATTTTTCGAGTCATGTCATCGGCAACTCGGCTGTTCATTCCACTTGAGGGGCAGCAACTCAGGGGTCCCTCTCACATACCTATAGCTAAGAGAGGCCTCCTGTTGAGGTGCTTGTGGAAAGTTGCATTCCTCTGAGTCAAAAATAGGGAATCAGCTCTCATCTCGAGATGATTTGGGGTACCCAAGCTTTCCTTGAGTTGGTGTGCTGAACTTGGTGTTCCTCTGGACTATATTTCAGTTTCTATATCCAACCATGAAATATGTGTATGTTAGCATTTTATAGATCATTGAAACATATTTATCAAATCATAATTATATTGTATATACATCCATTCCAGTACAATATATATATTTAATTCATTAACAGCTCAAATCTCTTCAGCTCTTCTGCAAGAAAATCCCTTGTAAGAGTAAGCCAATGTTCAGCAATTAACGCTTTAAAATCCTAATTCATTCGAAATGACCCAGCCATTCAACAAACTTCTACTACTTAAGTTCAGCACAACTCCAGCAACCTAAGTCACTCTAATTCCAAGACCACTCCAGATTATAGAAATAGATCATTATTAGGCAAAAATACAATTTTTTTAAAATAGAGCTTATCTAAAAGTATTCCATCTATATATAATATATATATATATATATATATATCTATATTATATATAAACATAAAAGGATTACCTTGTGTTTTGACAATAGTATCTTACCCAAATCAAGGCATAAACAAGAAAGTTCTTATATGAATGTTGATGACTCAAGACATGTCCCCTACTAGATTATCAAATAATTATATTGAAATTACATTCACATTTAATAAACATTAATACCCAACTTTTTGAACACCCTTCATGTTCATGTAAAGCTGAATCCAATAGAGCCCATTAACTCCAAACTATCTAAAACAAATAACATACATTGAGACATAGATAATTTTAGATACATAGACATAGTTCCCCTTATGAACTTTTAAAATATCTTTTTGTTTTATTTATTAATTTTGGCTTCCACCAATTTGCTCATTGCTCGGAGTCCTAGTTAAGTGGGATTGTAGTATGCCAAGGACATGATTAAGAGTTAAACTTAAAGTTTCTTCTTAGGCCTACTTTTATTTCAAAGGCAGAACTGTGAATTCCAAAATATATTAATATAATAATACATAGATATATGATATATTATATATACAGACAGTTATATAATAATATATATTTTAACAAGTTAACCTATCCATTACTACACACGTGAATCAAGTACCGGTTTTGGCATTTTCAATAAGATTTTATTTTCCTCAGATTTTTTTTTTTTTCACTGAGTCTAAAGTATATCAAGCCATTCAGTGCCCAAAAATAACCTTCTCTCAGTTTAGTTTGCTATTGTGTATTATTAATGATATATGCATGAGGGAATTTTTGTCACATTATGGACGTGAAGCCTTGCTGCAAATTTTGACAAATGCTATGACTGTCATGGAGATGGCAATGGAACCGCATTTCAGATACTCTTGTCTGAAAATCACAGGATAGCGAATCCCTGGTGGCTGACAGTCTATGGGGTCGCATAGAGAAGGTACACGGACTGAAGTGACTTAGCAGCATTCAGTAGCAGGACTTTTTAAGCATACCATGAGGTAACATAGTCTACTGAAATCTTTTATGAGGCCCGATATGATAGGAAAATTGAGAGAGAAAGTTAGTCTCTACATGGTCTTTATGGAATGTAATGGCATTATTAAAACATCAATCTTGTGAATCAGTAATTTAATGTGCAAATTTTGAGGAAAGAGTAAGGGGATCTCTGGTTTTCAATGCACCCACCAGATTACAATTAAACTGAATAGCATTGTTTAAACTCTTGTTAAGAGACACCATTTGTAATATTTCCTTTGTATGTACAAAAATAGAAGAGTTCCAAAAAAGAGCAAGATGCTTCAATATTTTTTCCATTTTAATTTCTGTGTGTCATAAGGTCTTTATTAGCTTGTAATTTATTTCTTTCATAAGGGCCTTTTCGCGTTTTGTCAAAATAGGCGCTAAAATTGTCTCCATCAGGTGTTATAAACTATTTTGTTTTGTTAAAATGAGCTGTGGCGCTAGTAAAATATGTGGTATGTATACCTGATTTGCCAGTGCATAATTGAAGTCGCTTTCTATGAAGTTTTTTAAGGGGTGCATCGATCAATATAAAGGCGTTAATGTTGTATATGTTGGCCGTTTTGCGTCCAATCCTACTGTTTAGATTTGAATATTTGGATAAATTTATAGTACTTTGCTTGAGAAATTCCCTGCCAATTTGGCTTATGAGACTCGTTTTGTCTAGGTCAGGTTTTGGCCAAAAAACGGTCAAAATGATAATATTATGTCCCTTTGCGTGTAGGGGTCCAGAAAATATTTTACCGTTTATATTTTTGATCTATTTATCGTTGTGTCAAGACATATTTAAATAAACTAAATGATGTCCATATAAGCATTGATTTTGATCTGTATTACTCCAAATCTGCCTCTCCACTACATTGGTAGAGGCGTTATATAGTAGTGTAAGGAACAAAAGAATTAATTGAGAAATGTGTCCCCCAGTTGAATTGCCTGTAGAAGCTGAGCTGACATCATTATGTTGAACTTTCTCCTTTATAATTTGAATCAATTATTCCTCGGCGAACATAAAATTCCTGTAAAAAGCCAAATTAGATCACCCCCCCTTTGTAATAATCCTGAGGTTTTAGTGGCGGGCAGGAGTCTAAAAAGCCCAGTCGGTAACTCTAGAAGGCACTGCTTAAGGGGTAAAAGGGAATAAATTATTTAGGCCTGGTACAGTAATGGCAGCACAGCTGGACGGTTTGAAGGTTTTGAGGGAAAAGATAGATTTGCCCCTCTGTTTTGTTGCAAGGGGACCTGGGAGGTGCCCTCTTTGAAGTTTCTTGGATGGTTTTTCCTTCAATATCTAAATTAAATTTAAACTTGTCTTTGGCCCAGTGCTTTCCGTCTGGGGGTGGCACCATGGACTAAATTTTTAGAAGCTTTTTATTAGCTTTTTTTTTTTTCTTAGGGCAGTCCACTTTCAGAAACGGGATTTATCTCCACATGTAAAGCACCCTTCATGTCTCTTTTTAGAAGGTTGTAGCATTAATGTTCAGCTAGTATTTGCATCTTTTAAGTTTTAGATCCTAGATTGTGACAAGCTCTTTATATAATCCAATAATATTCCTAGTCTGACAAATTGCAGCTTATAGCACTTGTGACATTTCTGATATGCATTCTTATAAGCAAAGTAATTTCTCTAGCTGTTGTTTTTGGTTTCTTCTCCGATTACAATTATGGAAATAGCAGCTTCTAGTCTAGCTAATAAAGTATTTAGGTAACTTTTCATTAGGTTCCAACCAAGAGACAATGGAAGTTGCGACTGTTGGCAGTAGGAGAAGCATTTGGGAGCAGCCACGGAAGGGCTAGCAAAAAAAAAAAAGTTTGAGATATTTTGGATTGTTTGATTTGAGCTTGTGTAAAGTTTAAACATTTAATTTATGTGTTTATAATATGTGTTTTGTCTGGTGCCTCTGAATATTGGAAGGGCTAGAATTTTTACATAAAGTGCTGAAGTGACAGCTTTGAATAAGAGCGCATATAGGCTAGAGATAAACTGGAATATTTTTTCCTTCTGTGGCTGCTCATATTAACATTTTCTTTGACCGAGGCAAATTTAGCAAGTCATAACTCCATGTCTCAGGAAAACTAAGGATGTATGTTTCTACTAGAGTGTTTGAAGGCAAGCCTCTTTTCACTGGCGTGAATACAGAAGTCCCTGAAAATGTAGCATAAATGGGTGAGCCAAAGGAAGAAAAGTAATGGGGCCTGGCCAGTCTTTTTAAACCCTTGCCTTGGTAATTTTACAGACGCATCAATACGTCCATGATCACTCCACGCGATATAACACATATACCAGTGTGTCCCTGTCCTATGGCCACATGTTCTGGGGTCCATTAATGGTCCGGATCCTTGTAGTCCGGAGTTTGCAGATCAAAAAAGAAAAAGAGAGAAAGAGGCTGATATCCCTATGGTTTACACTAAAAAAGGACCAATATTGTGCGTGACACGCGGGTTTGCAGATCTCACCAAGGTAAACAGGCTGCACTCTCGAGGGCTTACCCCCCCCCCTTAGAATCCCGGGCAGAAGAGATATGTGAGCACGAGGGCTCTCCCAAGCTCTCAGAGAGTCAGCCCTAAACGATAAAAAGCGAGGAAAGAGAGAGAGAGAGAGTACCAAAAAAGACCCTGGATCTTAATCTCTAGTGGAGCAAAGGTGCTTTAATGATTTTTTCTATGAGTATATACAGGCTGCAGTACAAGAAACTTCTTTCAGGTATGATAGAGTTCAGCAAAAAACCAAACAAACTGTAACGGTTTTACCAAGGGAACAAGGAGTAATTACTAGTCACAAGGGACAGGAGACAATCCTTATCGCACGAACGGGAAGGGGGACTAATAGCCAGTTGTGTCCTTATAAAGAGTTGCTGCTGCTGATCTTGGTGTTCACTCTGGACATTGGGACGTGTTTCTTTTTCTCTCCTTGTTTTTTTCATATTTTTTTTTTCCCACCCTTTTTTCCCTTCTTTTGGGGATACTCTGTTGGTTGTTTAAAGGAAATTCAATCCACATCCCAGTGTTTGATGGGAATTTCGGAAGGCTCTGGAGCACATGCGGGGATCTCCTCACCTGGATCTCAGCTCGAGGCAATTTGCCGAACCACAGAGCCCAGTCTTGTTGCTGGGGAACGGTGACATTCACGGGTCCCTCTAGACTTGTGACAAGTGTCTTGGGGACGCTCTGAAGTTCCATCCAAAGTATCCAAGTCTCCGGGCTGTTTTGATGGGGAAACACTAATTGCTCTTGCATGCAATGCATGGGTATCGGGCATCATTGGCAGCGAGGGGGAAGTCTCGTGATCTTTGTTGTCCAGTTGCGGTGGGAACATGGGGGTTAGAGCGCGAGTTTAGGACTTGGAAATTGGGGGTCCTTCAAAACTCGAGTTTGTTCAGCAAAGTAGGAATCCCATGTCTAGATTCGCGAGTGGAAAACCTCGAGATTCTCATCGAGGTCTTGGCTGGGCAATAGGGTTGCCTCTTGAGGTGAGACTTGAGGACCCAGTGTTCACTTTCAGCTCCCACAGTGCATTGTTGGCTCCTATCATTGTTTAAGAGGAGGTCAGGCTTGTGTACTTTTGAACGCCTGGAACTCCGAGTTCCTCTCGAATTTGTCAAGGGGATGTGAGGCCTCCCTGTCCATATGAACACGGGAACTAGGGCTTTCTTTTTTCCTATTTCTCACAGGGATTCTCACAGCCCTTCATCTTGGGAGAATGGAAATGACCTAGCCTGCGTTCAAGTCACTGGAGGAATTCAGGCCCATAGTACGAGTCACGGGAACTCTCGTTGTTTCAATTCCACTTGAGGCAGCACAACTCAGGGGCCCGCTCACATTAACTGATAGCTAAGAGAGGCCTCCTGGTGAGGTGCTTGTGGAATGTTTGCTTTGCCGCGTTGAGGGTCATTAAATTTGGGAATCAGCTCATCATCTCGAGATGATTTGGTGTACCTCGAAAGCTCTTTCCTTGATGTTGGTGTTCTGAACTTCGTGTTCCTCTGTTCTATAGTTCACTTTTTCTATAGCAACCATGAAATATTCTTGTTTGTTAGCAGTGTGACAGATCATTGAACATATGTTATCAAATTCATATATGTTTGTATATACTTCCATTCCAGTACTTATATATATTTATTTAGTCATTACAGCATCTAAAGCCCTTCAGCTCTTCTGCAAGAAAATCCCCTTTAGAAGTGTAAGCCAATGTTCAGCATTAACTATGCTTTAAAAGCCTCATTTCATTTCGAAATGGACCCAGCAATTCAACGAACTTTCTACTACTTAGTTCATCAAATCAGCAGCAACCTAAAGTCACTCTAATTCACAAGAGACCACTCCTGGATGATAGAGAATAAGTCATTTTATAGCAAAAATAGCATTTTTTTTAATAGAGCTTATATCTAAAAAGTATTCAATAAATTTATATATACATATATTATATATAATATAATAAATAGATTACCTTTTGTTTGACAGATCGTTATCTTACCCCAAATCAAGGCAAGGCATAAACAAAAGTATTATATAATGTTGATGATTCAAGACATGTCCCTACTAGAATTAACAAATAATTATTATTGAAATTACATTCACAATTTAAATAAACATTAACTCCAACTTTGAAACACCCTTCAGTTTCATTGTAAAAGCTGAAATCCCAAATAGTAGCCCATTAACTCCATACTATCTAAAAAAACGAAAAACATCAAATTGAGAATTAGTTAATATTTAGATACATATTGTACATAGTTTCCCTTATGATAAATTTAAAATTATCTCTTTTGTTTATTTATTTATTTTGGGCTCAACCAATTTGCTCATTGCTCAATCCCTAGGATGGTCCTAGATACAGATGGAAAATGACGGTATGCCAAGGACATAAATAGAATGAGTTTTAAACTTAAAGTTTTTCTTTAGCCACTTACTTTTAGGGTTTTCAAAGGCATTAAACTGGAATTGACCGAAAAAAATATATATATCATATATTTAAAAAGTTAAAACCTATCCTTTACTTACATCGCTGAATCAATTACCATGGTTTTGCAATTTCAATAAAGATTTTTATTTTCCACTCAGTTTTCACTGGAGTCTAAAGAATATCATAGCCATTCAGTGTCAAAAAATATCCTTTCTCAAGTTTTGTTGCTCATTGTGTATTTTATTAATGATATATCATGTAGGGAATTTTTGTCACATAGGACTTGAAGCCTTGGCTTGCAAAATTTTGGACAAAATGTCCTAGGACTAGTTCATGGAGAGGGGCAATTGAACCCTTATTTTCAGTTACTCTTGTCTGGAGAATCTCAGGGATAGCCGAAGCCTGTTGGGCTGACATCTATGTTGTCGGCATAGGTAGTGACAACGACTGAAGTGACTTAGCAGCAGTCAGTAGCAAGACTTTAAGCATAAACCATGAGGGTAACAAGTTACTGAAATCTTTTTATGAGAGCCAGATATGATTAGAAAAGGAGAGAGAAAGTTAGGTGCTCTCCAGGTCTTAAGGATGTAAAAGGCATATTAAAAAAATTATCAAATCTTGTGTTAATCAATAATAAATAATGTGCCAATTTTGTAAGAATAAATAAATGGGGATCTGTTCTGGTGACAATGCAGCCCCAGTATTGCAAAAAAGGATTATCAATTTTAAAAAACTCTGTAAAGAGACACATTGTAATATTTCCTTTGATAACAAAAATAGGAGAGTTCGCAAAACGAGCAAGATTCTTCAATAATGTTTCCATTTTATTTATGTGTTCATAAGTCTTCTTTAGTAGCTTGTAATTATTTCTTTCATAAGGGCCATATGATTTTGTCTAAATAGGCGCATAATATTTTCTCTCATTATTTTAATAACTATTTTTGTGTTGTAAATGAGGCTGTGCGGCCCCTAGGAAAATGTGGAATGTATATCTGATTTGCCATTGCATAATTATATGGACGCTTCCTATTGAGTATTAAATTGTGGCATCTATCACATAAGTCTTAATGTTAGTTATGTTAGCCTTGTTTGGTCCTCTATCCTATGGTGTAGATTTGAATATTTTGATAAAATATATTGTACTTTGGCTTGAGAAATTGTCCTGCAAAATTGGCCAAGAGACCTTTTGTATAGGTCCTAGGATTTGGGCTAAAAATTTCTTCGAAATGATAATAGATTAGACCCATTGCTGAGGGGTCAGAAAGTATGCTTACCGTTAATTTTGATTAGGTTTATAGTGGTCAGACATGTTTTCAAATAACATATGATGTCATAAAGCATTGATTTTGATCTGTATTACCAAAATCTGCCTCTCCCTACATTGGTAGTAGGCGTTACATAGAAGTGTAGGCAAATGAAGTAATTGAGAAATGTTTGTCCCCTCTTTTGAATTGCCATAGTATCTGAGCTGACATCTTAATTTGAAATTTCTCCAGTTTATTAATTGAATCAATTATTCCACGCCGAACAGATAAGTTCCTTTAAAAAGCCAAGTAAGATCAGCCTTAAAAAGCCATCCTGTCTGGAATGTTTGGTGTGGGCAGGGTACTCACAAAACTCCAGGTAGGTACTGCTAGAAGGGGACTGGCTTAGTAAAAGGGGTAAAAATAAAGCAAAATCATCATTTAGGGCTGGTATATTAAATGGCAGCACTGCTGGACTTTGAGGGTTTGAGGGAAAAATAGAATTTTGCCCCCTCTTTTTTGTTGTAGGGGAACCTGGGATGTTCCACTCTTTGGAGTTTCTTGGGAATAGTTTGCCTTCAATATCAATTTAAATTTACCTGTCTTTGGCCCAGTGCTTTCCTCTGTGGCAGCAAGGGCCAAATTTTTGGAAGCTTTTTTATTAGCGCTTCTTAGGCACTCCCTTTTTAAACTGTATTTATCTCACACATGTAAAAGCATCCTTGCATTTCGTCTTTTTAAAAGGTTGTAGCATTGGTTCAGCTAGTATTTGGATCTTTTAAGTTTTTGATCCTATATGTGGACAAGGCTTTATATAATCCTTTAGCTATAATTCTTTGACATAATGCATCTCATATCCTAGCTGTTTTTTTGGTTTCTTCTCGATTACAATGGGAAATTGCAGCTATAGCTCGTTAACATTAAGGTAATTTTCATTTCGGGAGGATGAGGGGGCGGGGGGGTGGGAGGTGGAGGGGGTGCATGGGCTCTCTCAGCATGGAAAGCGAACATGTTGGCAGAGGAGAAATTTCTCGGAATGGCTAGCAAAAAATATTTTTGGTTTGTATTGATTCTTCTCCGATTTATACAGTATTTAATATGTTGCGGAAATTGGGAAGCAGCTTTTAGGACACTTTTTTGCCCACTAGTAGGATAGATTTTCTTAGATAGAATAATTTAAGAATTTAGTTAGAACCTTTCTTTCTTCTCGGATTAGTACCACCTTTATAGTAGAGACGATTATTGATAGATGCGATCTAGGTATAGGCAGTAGAATTTAGAATTACTAAACATTTGATAGATAGCACTCCACTTTAAGGTCATTTGCCTAGCCTAGCAAGAATATAGCTTTTCGTAGATCATTTTAGTAATGTTTTAAAAATTGAGCCATTTGTTGGAAAGAATATTTTATAATCATAGCTTTAATTTGATAGAGTACTTCTTATAGAAATTTAGTAGTAGATTACTTTTGTCTCTTGCTAGTTAGGAATAATTGTAAGTTAGTGATCTTAAATATCTAGATACATTAGAATATAAATGTGGCCAAATTACAGCTTTAAATAATAGTTGCACGAGATAGGCTAGAGATCAATGGAATATATTTTTCCTTCTTTGGCTGCCTCATGTTTAAATACATTTCTTTGACCGAGGCAAATTTATAAGTCAAACTGCATTTATCATGGAAACTAAGGATATGCCATCTACTTACTGTTTGAAGGCAAGCCTCTATTCACAGTGGCGTGAAACCAGAAGGATCCACTGAAATGTAAAGATAGTGGTGAGCAAGTAAGAAAATATAATGGGCTGGCCAGCCTTTTAAACCATACCCCCTTGAATTTACAAACCTCAATAGGTCCATGAGTCACGGTTCCACCTGATATACCACAGTATAGCCAGTGTCCTGGTCCTTTCCGCCACATTGCTGGGGTCCATTTATCCGGACAGATAAAGCTTGTGGTCCGTGTTGGGCGATCAGAAAGGAAAAGAGAGAAGGAGCCTGATATACCTTGGTTTACACAGAGGACCAATATTGTCCTTGACACAGGGCTTGCATCACTCACCAAGATAAGGCATAACAGGCGGCCCTCTCGAGGGGGTCTTAGAAAGCCCTGCAGAAATGAGAGCACGATGGCTCTCCACGCTCCAGAAGTCCAGCCAGAAAAAGATACAGAGAGAGGGAATAAAGAAGAGAGAGAGACAAAAAAAAGACCCGGGGACTCCTAAGCTCTAATGGAGCAAAGGTGCCTTTAATGATTTTGCTATGAGTATATACACGGCTGCATACAAGACGTAAAAACTTCTTTCTGGGAATGATAGAGTTCAGCAAACCAAACTGCAGTCTGCAACGTTTACCAAGGGAACAAGCGTACTGAGGAGTAATGCTAGTCACAAGTCAGGCGGACAATCCATATCTCAAGAACGGGGAGAGGGACTAAGCAGTTTTGTCTTAAAGAGTTGCTCTGCTGAACTTGGTGTTCCTAGCTGGACTTTGGACGGTGTTCTCGGGGACTCTCTTTGTTGTTTAAAGGAAGTCAAGCCACTTCTCGTGTTTGATGGGGAATTCGGGGATGGCTCTGGAGCACATGCTAGGGAATCTGGACACATCTCGACTCGATTTGCCGAACACAGAGCCCTTTCCTTTGTTGCTACGGTGACATCACGGGGTCCCTCTAGACTTGTGACAGTGTTCTTGGGGGACTCTCTGAAGTTCCATCCAGGGAAGTCCAGACTCCTTTCATGTTTGATTGGGGAACACGGAATTGCCTCTGCATGCAAATGCACGGGGGGAATCGGGCCCTCATCTGGCCAGCGAGGGGGAGTCTCGTGTTCTTTTTGTCGAGTTGCGGTGGGAACCTGGGGTATATTCTCGAGTTAGGACCTTGGATGGCCCTTCAAAACTCGAGTTTGTTCAGCAAAGTCAGGACTCATGTCTAGTTGCAGGGGACACTCTCGAGATCTCCATCGAGGCTTTGGCAGGGCAATAGGGAATGCCACCACTTTAGGTGAGACTTGAGATCCAGTGTTCCTTTCAGTTCCCACAGGTATTGGATATGTCGGGGATTCCTATCAATTTTTAATAGGAGTCAGGCTAGTCGTGTCCTTTGTGAAACCGCATTGAACTCCAAGTTCCTCTCGAATTTATCAAGGGGATGTGAGGCCTCCTGTCGAGATATGAGACGGGGAACTAGGCTTTCTCTAGGAAGTTCCCAGCAGGGAATTCACCATCATCCTTTCTTCTTGGGAGATGAGAAAGACTAGCCTGGCATTCAAGTCACTGGAGGGAAATCCGGGCCATATTTCGAGTCACGGCATCTCGGGGTTCATTCTCAGCTTGAAGTCAGCAAACATCAGGGGTCCCTCTAGTAGGCAATGCCTATAGCTAAAAGTAGTCATCCTGTTGAGGACGCTTGTGGAAGTTGCATTGCTCTTGAGTCAAATTTGGGAAATCAGCTCTCATCTCGAGATGATTTGGTGTACCCGTATATTTCCTTGAGTGGTGTGCTGAACTTCGTTTTCCTCTGGACTATATTTCAATTTTCTATAGCAAAACATGAAATATCTTGTATGTTAGCATGTGCCGATCATTGAAATATTATCAAATCATAATGTATTGTATTTACATCATTCCAGTACAAATAAATATTTATATCATTAACAGCTCAAATCTCTCAGCTCTTCTGCAAATAAAATCCCTTAGATGTGTAAGCCCAATGTCAGCAATTAATGCATTAAAATCTAATTCATTCGAAATGACACCCTCATTCAACAAACTTCTACTACTTAGTTCAGCACAACCACAACCAAAGTCACATCTAATTCAAAGAGACCAACCAAGATAATAGAGAATAGATCATTTTAGAAAATACAATTTTTTTAATAGACTTATCTAAAAGTAATTCATATATAAATATATACATATATATATATATATACATAAAAGATTACTTTTTGTTTGACAAATCGTCTCTTACCCCAAATCAAGGCATAAAAAAAGTATGTATATAATTGATGACTCAAGACATATCCCAACTAGATTAACAAATAATTTATATTGAAAAATACTTTCACAATTTAATAAACATTTTACCTCAACTTTGAACACCCTTCATTTCATGTAAAGCTGAATCCAAATAAGCCCAATAATTCCAAACTAACTAAAAACGAACAACATACATTGAGACATAGATAATTTAAATACATAGACATAGTACCCCCGTATAAAATTTAAAATATCTTTTTGTTTATTTTATTTATTTGGGCTCCACCAATTTGCTCATTCTGAGTCCTAGATCCAGTGGGATGCATATCCAAGGACAATGATAAGAGTTAACTTAAATTTCTTCTAGCTACTTTTATTTCAAAGGCAGAACTGGAAGTTCCGAAAAATTATGTATATATATATATATTTTAACAAGTTAACCTCTTCCTTTACTACACGTGAATCAAGTACCGGTTTGTGCAATTTCAATAAAGAATTTTATTTTCCACAGTTTTCACTAGAGTCTAAAGTATATAAAGCCATTCAGTGTCCAAAATAAACCTTTCTCAGTTTTTGTTGCTAATTGGAATTAATAATGATATATGCATGAAAGGGAATTTTTGTCACATAGACTGAGGCTTGCTGCAAAATTTTGACAAATGCTAGGACTGTCATGGAGAGGGCAATGAAACCGCATTTCAGTACTCATGTCTGAAAATCTCAGGGATAGCGAAGAGCCTGGTGGGCAGTCAGCTATGGGGTCTCATAGAGTAGGACACGACTGAAGTGACTTAGCACATCAGTTAATCAGGACTTTTAAGCATACCATGAGGAACATAGTCTACTTGAAATCATTTTAAGAGGCCCGAATGATTAGGAAAAAGGGAGATAGAAAGTGAGACCTTCTCCTGGTCTTAAGGATGTAAAGGCATATTAAAAACATCAAACTTGTGAATCGAATAATAATGTGGCCAATTTGGGAACAGTAATGGATCTCTGGTTACAAGTGCAGCCCCCGATTGCAAAAAAGGATTATCATTTTTAAACTCTGTTTAAGAGACACCATTTGTAATTATTTTCCTTTGTATAACAAAAATAGGAGAGTATTCAAAACGAGCAAATTCTTCCAATACGTTCCATTTTAATTGTGTGTCATAAGTTCTTCAGTAGCTATGTAAATTATTTCTTTCATAAGGGACCATTGCTTTGTCTAAATAGTCGCATCCACTTTTCTCCATAATTTTAATAACTATTTTGTTTAAAAATGAGCTGTGGCCCCTAGGAAAAATGTGGAATGAATATCTGATTTGCCATTGCATAATTAAGACTCTTCCAAATGAGTTTAGGGGTGCATCAATAACATTAATCTTATTTGTAAGTTGGCCTTTGGCTATCCTATGTGTAGATTTGAATATTTTGATAAATATATAGTAATTGGCTTGAGAAAGTCCTGCAATTTGTCAGAGACCTTTTGATAGGTTCATGATTTGGGCTTAAAATTACTTTCGAAATGATAAAATTAGACCCATTGCTGAGGGGTCTAGAAAGTATTAACGTTAATTTTGATATTTATAGTTTGTCAGAACATATTTAAATTACAATGATGTCCATTAAGCATTGATTTAGATCTGGTATTACCAAATCTCAATCTGCCTTCCCTACTTTTGGTAGAGGTCGTAAATTGGTGTAAGGCAAATGAAGTATATTGAGAAATTTTGGTCCCCCCTTTTTGAATTGCCATAGAATCTGAGCTGACTTCTAATTTGAATTTTCTTTATAATTGAATCAATTATTCCACGCCGAACAAGTAAATCCTTTTAACTAAGCCAATATTCGTGAATTCAGCCCTGTAACAAAGCCTGCAGAGGAGATGTTGGTGGCGGACAAGGGTCCAAAATTCCAGTAACTGGTAACTCCTCGTATGGACCGACATGGTGACTGGCTTTAAGGGTATACCATAGGAAAACACAGTCATTTACGCGGCTGAGGTAATATTAATGGCATCGCAAGCTGCTTGGACACGATTGACGGTGTTTGAGAGTGGAAACTAAGCGATAGAACTTGCCACCTACTCTATTTTGTTTTGCAGGCGGACACCTGGGATGTCCCCTCCTTATGGTACGTTTCCTTGGAAAACAATAGGTTTTACACACCTTCAATTATCAAATTTTAAATTTACTGTCTTTGGCCCAGTGCTCATTCCTCTGTGGGGCACCAAGGGCAAATTTTTGGACAGCTTTTTATTAGCCTTCTTAGGGCAAGCACACACCTCCTTACTTCAAACGGGATTTTAATCTTATCTCCACATGTTAAAGCACACTTCATGTCTCTTTTTAATTAAGGTGTAGCATTGTTTTCAGGCTACAGTATTTGCATCTTTTAAGTTTTTAGATCATAGATTGTCGGACCAATGCCTTTATATTAAACAATAATAATCCTAGTCTGACAAGTGTGCAGCTATTGCACTTTGACATTTCTGATATGCTTTCTCATAAGCAAGTAGTTTCTCTTGCGGTTTTTTTGGTTTTCTTCTCCGATTACAGTATGGGGAACATAGGCTGCTTCTAGTCTAGCTTAAAAAATTAATGTAGACTTTTCATTAGGTTCCAACCACAGAGAGCCTTATGTATTTGCGTCTGTTGGCCAGAGGAGGATGAAGCCATTTGGAAAGCAGCCACGGTCTTAGTCTAGCAAATAAATTTTTGTGATATTTCTGTAATGTATTTAATTGAGCCTTTAGTTAAAGTTTGAAAATCATTTAATTTCTATATGTCATATAAGTATGTGTTTTTTGTTTGTTGCTGAGAAAAATTGGAAGGCAAGAATTATACCAGTAAATTGGCTGAATTAGACATACAAGCAAAACCTATAGAATCGCCATATAGGATAGTGATCAATTGTGAATAGTTTGTTTTATTTTTCCGATGTTTGGCTGCTCATTTAACATTTTCTTTTCGTTTGGACCCGGAGTAGGCCATATTATAAAAGTGAAAACTATGGGCCATTTATCAGGAAATTACGGATCTGTTTTCAACTACTGTTTGAGAGACCAGCCTCTATTCATTGGGGCGTGAAACCATAAGTCGCTCCTGTAATTTAAAGAACTGGTGACGTAAAGTATAAAAATAATGGTGGGCTGACCACCTCTTTAAAAGAGGCCATGCCTTATAGAGTGTTTACAGAACTCAATATTGTCCATGAGTTCACTCATTCTCCCGATATATAGCACGTATACCATTGTCCCCAGGTTCTTTGGCCACATTTACTGGGGGGTTCCTTTAATGGACCGGACCTCGGAACCTTGGTGGTTAACTGAGTCAGTTCCTGGCGAATCAGAAATTAAAAGAAGACAAGGAGGCCTGATATCCCTTGTATTACCAGACAGAAGAACAATATTGATCCTTGACTACAGGGCTTGACCAACACTAAACCAAGGTTCCAAAGCAAACGAAGGGGGCACACAACCCTCTTCGAGTTGGGTCTTATTACAGCCCGAGGTCAGGATAGGTTGATCACGATGGTTCTCAAACTCTCCCATAAAGTCAGAAGAGCAAGAAAATGATAGAGAGAGTCGAGAGACAGATATAGAGATAAAAAAAATAAAATACCCGGGGGGGATCATACGCACTATTGAAACAAAGAAAGGTGCTTTAATGAATTTTCTAATGAGTATATTCAGGGCTTGCAGTATAAGAAACTTCTTTCAGGAAATGATAGAGTTCAGCAAACCAAACATAAGCAAATAGAACCGAGTAACGGTTACCAAGGGAACAAGGAAGTTATTACTAGTCACAATGTCCAGGAGGGACAATCCATATCTCAAGAACGGGGGAAAAGGGGGACTAAGCAGTTTATGTACTTAAAGTGTTTGGCACTGTCTGCTGAAGTTGGTGTTCCTCTGGACTTTTGGGCCTGTGTTCACCCGTGGATTCTCTGATGTTGTTTCCAGGTAGTCCAAGCACTTCTCGTGTTTTGATGAGGGATTCGCTGGGCTCTGGAGCACATGCAGGGGAATCTGGTCTCTGAGTCGATTTGCGGGAAAACAGACCCTTTTTTGTTTGCGGTGACATCAGGGTTTCCCCTAGACTTGTGACAGTGTTCTTGGTGACTTTGAAGTTCCGTCCAGGAAGTCCAATTTTTTATCTTGTTTTAGGGGAACGGGAAATTTCTTGCTGCAAAGAGGGAATCGGGGGTATCTGGCGCGAGGCGGAAGTCTCGTGTTTTTTTTTTGAGTTCGGTGGAACCTGGGGTATATTCTCGAGTTAGGGCTTGGTTTGGCTCTTTAAAATCGAGTTTGTTCAAACAAGTCGGGCCATGTCTAGTTTTGAGGGCACCTCGGATTTATCAGGCTTTGGGAGGGGAAAATTTGGGGTGCTCTTTGGTGGGCTTGGACCGTGTCCTTTTGTTCCCCCCGTGATTGTCGGATTTCCCATCAATTTTTTAAAAGGAGTCGGTTTTGTCCCTTTTTCGCATTGAAGCAAGTTCCTTCGAATTTTCAAGGGGGTGTGAGGCCTCCCGTCTAGATAGGCGGGGGGAAATAGGGGTTTTCTAAAATCTCCACGGGATTTATCATCCCTTCATCTTGGGATAAAGCTAGCCGCATTCAAGTCATGGAGGGAAAACGGGCCCTTTTTTGAGTCAGGGCATTTTCGGTGTCCATTCCGCTTGGGGGAGCAACTCGGGGGCCCTTTTAATACTATGCTAGAGAGGCTCCTTTGAGGGGTTTGTGAAAGTTTTCATTCCTTTGGTCAAAAATAGGGAAAACAGTCTCATTCGGATGATTTGGGGAACCTGAAATTCCTGGTTTTTGTGCTGAACGTGGTGTTTCTGGGCTAATTTATTTTTCTATAAAAAACTGATATACTTGTATGTTTTGCATTTTATAGACATTGAAAAAATGTATAAATATATTAATTTTATTAAACCATTCCAGGGACAAATATATATTTTTATTCATTTAAAAGCTCAAATCTCTTTCAGCTCTTCTGCAAGAAAATCCCCTTAGAAGTGTAAGCCAATGTTCAGCAATTAATGCTTTAAAATCCTAATTCATTTCGAAATGCCCAGCCATTTTCAACAAACTTCTACTACTAGTTCAGCACAACTCAAAACCTAGTCACTCTAATTCCTAGAGACCATACTCCTAGCTAATAGAGAATAGATCATTTTAACTAAAAGTACATTTTTTTTTATATAGAGTTTCTCTAAAAAAGTATTCATCATAATATATATACATTTATATATATTTATACTATAAAGATTACCTTTGTTTTGACAAATCGTAATCGTACCCCAAATCAAGGCATAACAAAAGAATTAATATAATGATGATGACTTCAGAAGGTCATATCCCATACACCTTGATTAACAAATAATTACATTGAAATTACATTCACAAATTTAAATACCATTATACCTAAACTATGAACACCCTTCAGTAAATCATGTTAAAGCGTGAATCAAAATAGAGCCCATTAACTTCCAACATCTATCTAAAAACGCAAACTTACATTAGAGAGTTAGATAATTTTGAGATACATAGACATAGTTCCCCTTATGAAATTTTAAAATACTTTTTGTATATTTTTTTTTTTTGGGCTCCACAATTTGCTCATTTCTGGAGTGCTAGATAAGGTGGGATGCGTATGACAAGGACATGATAAGAGTTAACTTAAGGTTTTTCTTAGGCCTATTTTTGTTTCCAGGCAGAACTGGGAAAGTTCCACGGGCAATATATATATATTATGTATATATTTATATCTATTATATATTTTAATATTTTTTTTTAACCTATCCTTTACTATAAGTTATTTTGATAAGTACCGTTTTGCAATTTCAATTAAAGATTTTAGCTTCTCAGTTTTCACTGGAGTTCTAAAAGTAATATGATAGCATTCAGGGTAAAAAAATATTTTTTCTTTGTGTGTTCGCTATTGTGTATTATTAAGATTATATGCATAGGGAATTTTTGTCACATAGGATCGTGTCTTGGCTGCAAATTCTTTGACAAATGCTTAGGACTGTCATGGAAACCCTGGGCAATGGAAACGCATCTTCAGTTACTCTGTCTGGAGAATTCAGGATAGAGCGAAGTCTTGGTGGGCTGACAGCTATGCGGTCGCATAGTAGCACGAATTCTGCTGAAGTGACTTAGCTGCATACAGGTAGCAGGCTTTTTTAGCATACAATGAGGTAACATAAGTCTACTGAAATCATTTATGCGGCACGATATGATCTAGAAAAGGGAGAGAGTAAGTTGAGTCTTTCCTGGTCTTATTGGATTGGTATAGGCATTAATAATACTCAATCTTGTGATCAGTAATAATACATGTGCAATTTTGTAGGAAATAGTTAATGGGATCTTTGGTTACATGTGCAGCCCAAGGATTGCAAAAAGTATTATCATTTTTAAACTTGTTAGAGACACCATTTGTAATATTTTCCTTTGTATAACAAATATAGGTGAGTTTCAAACCGAGCAAGTTTCTTCAATACGTTTCCATTTTAATTGTGTGTTCTTAAGTTATTCAGTGCTTGTAATTATTTCTTTTCATAAGAGGCCATTGTTTGTCTGAAACTAGGGCATTAATTTTTCTCCATTATTTTATATAACTATTTTGTTTGTAAAATGAGCTGTGGCCTTGGAATAATATGTGCAATTATATCTGATTTGCCCTTGCATAAAAAAGTCCCCTTCCCAGAGTTAGGGGCATCTACACTAAATTTTTTTTTTTTTTAGGTTTGGCCCTTTGGGCTATCATTGTGTAGATTTTAATATTTTCATAAATTTTTTTGTACTTTTGCTGAGAAATTCCGCAATTTTAAAAACCTTTTGTATGGGTCAGGTTTTTGGGGCCCAAAAAAAGTTGGAAATGTAATATTAGACCCCTTGCTGAGGGGTCCAGAAAATATTTTACCATTAATTTTGAGTTTTTTTGGGGACTATTTAAATAACAATATGTCTTAAAAGGGTTGTTTTTGATTGATTACCAATCTGCCTCTCCCTACATTTAGAGGAGAATGGAAGGAAGGCAAAAGAAAGTAATGAGAAATGTTGTCCCCCTTTTTAAAGCCATGAATTGGTTGACATCATAATTTAATTTTCTTTTTTTTTTGAATCAAAATTCCACGCCCCAACAGTAATTCCTTTTGAACCAAATTAGATCACCCGTAAAAACCTGAAGGTTTGAGGGGGTAGGGGTCCCAAAAAAATCCAGTTGTACTTGAAGGGATGCTAATGGGAAAGGAAAAAAACATTTAGGGGGTATATTAAAAAAGCATGCTGGCTTGAGGGTTTGAGGGGGGAAAAAATAGAATTTTCCCTCCCTTTTTTTTGTAGGGACCGGGGGGTCCCCCCTTTGGAGTTTTTGGAATAGGTTTTTCCCTTTAAAATCAAAATTTAATTTATGTCTTTGGGCCCCGTGCATTCCTCGTGAGCAGGGAAAAAA
>JAJLRB010000840.1:0-43447 GCA_020976825.1 Odocoileus hemionus | reverse complement strand
TTTGAGATATTTTTTTAATTTTTTAATTAAACCTTTTAAATGTAATCTTTTTAATTTTTTATGTTTTTTAATAAGTGTTTTTTTCTTTGACGAATATTGGAAGGGCTAGAATATACCCTTTAAAAAAGGCACAATTACAGCCGTTTAAAAAGACCATAGGGGTAGAGATCATTGGAATAGTTTTTTCCTTTTTTGGCTGCTCATTAAAAGTTTCTTTACCCCGGGGCCAAATTTATAAGTCCAAAAAAATTTTTAAATTTTGAGGAAACTTCCCGGGTTAAAGTTCCCAAATAAGGGTTTTAAGGGGAAACCTCTATTCAATTTTCATGAAACCGAAGTCCATGAAATGTAAAGAAGTGGGGAAGTAAAGTAGAAAAATAATTTGGGGCTGGCCACCTTTTAACCCAAGCCCTTTTTTTTTTACAGACCCCAAAAAGTCCCTGAGTCACTCCCCCCCCGTTTAAAAAAACGTTTTACCAGTGTCCCTGTTCCTTTTGGGGCCCCATTTCTGGGGGCCCTTTTTTGGAAACCGAACCCGTGGTAAGGGGGTTGGTATCAGAAATTTTAAAAAGAGAAAGGGGGCTATATTCCCCTTTTTTAAAACAAAAGGCCAAAATTTTCCCTTTTACACAGGGGTTGCATCACTCACCAAAGGGAAAAAAGGGACCCTCACAATGAGTCTTAGAAGCCCGGGAGGAAAAATGACACGACGGGGCTCCAACCCCAGAAAAATCAGCCAGAAAAATAAAGAGAGAAGAAAAAAGAGAGAGAGAGACAAAAAAAAACCTGGGGACCTAAAAACAAAAGGAACAAAGGGGCTTTAAAAGATTTTTCCCATGATATTTCAGGCTGCAGTACAAAACCTTTTTTTGGGGGAAAGATAGAGTTCAGCAAACCCAAAAAAACTGCAATGGTTACCCAAAAGGGGGAAAAAGGGGTAATATTTGTCACTACGTCAGGGACAATCCCATTCTCAAGAAAGGGGAATTTGGGCTAAGCAATTTGTCTTAAAGAGTTGTTTCTGAATTGGTGTTCCTCGGGCTTTGGACGGTGTTCTCGTGGATTTTTCTGTTGTTTTTTAAAAGGGAAATCAAGCCACTTTCGTGTTGGAAAGGGGGAAACCCGGAAACCCCTGGGGGCCAAAGCAGGGGGAAACTGGGGCCTCATCTCGAGTTGATTTTCAGAACCCCCGGGGCCCTTTGGTTTCTGCGGTCACCCCCAGGGCCCCTATAGACCTTTTGACAATTGTTGTTCGGGAAATTTTCCCTTTTGTTCCCCTCCCAAAAATCCCCGTCTCCCCTTTTGGGGTTTTTATGTGGGACAAAGGATTTGCTTTTGCATGGCATTGGGAGGGAATGGTGCCTCCCTCTGTTGGTGGGGGGGAAGTCCATAATTTTTTTGAGTTGTTCAGGGAAAATGGTGTAAAATTCCGATCAGGGTTGGGGGTGGCCCCCAAAACCCCGTTTTGGTTAGCGACTTAAACACCCCCTTTTATTGCAGAGACACATCAGGAAAACCCCGAGGCTTGGGATGGCAATTTTGGGATTCCCCCTTGAGGTGAGGGCGGAGTCCCAGGGTTCCATTTCCGGTGCTACAGGGGTATTTTGGGATTTCCCAAAACAAATTTTCAAAAGGAAATCGGATCGTGTTTTTTTGAAACAAGGAAAACCGCTTTCCTCTCGGGTTTTTTTAAGGGATTGAGGGGCCAAATTGTCCAGATGAGGCGGGGGAAACCCGGCTTTCTCAAAGGGGCTTTCCCCAGGGATTCGACATTCCTTTTATCTTTGAATAAAGTTTGAAACCTGCATTCAAGTTTACTGCAGGGGAAACCGGCCATATTTCGGGCAGGGCATCTCGGGTCCATTTCCACCGAGGGAGCAAACTCCCGGGGCCCCTTAATACAATTTAAAGGCCAGAGAGGTATCCTCAGGGGATCCCTTTTGAGAAGCTGGGGGTTCCTCTTTTGGGCCCAAAACCAGCTAAAACTGCTTTCCTATCTAATTTTTGGGGGACATGGAACTTTTGTCCCATTTGATGTGCTAAACTTGTGTTTTTTCTAACTTGAGAAGGGTTTTTCGGGGGAAACTCTGGAGTTGCCCAAAGGGAAATCCAAACCACTTGTCTTGTTTTGGGGGAACCCCGGGGTGGCCCCTTTAGGGCAAAGAAAGAGAATCTGGACTCATTCGAGTTTAAAATTTGGGGAAAACGGAGCTCATTTATTTTTTCTTCGGTGACGTCAGGGTGCCTCAAAACTTTTGACAATGTTCTTGAGGACTCCCCTGGAGTTTCCTCCAAAGGGAAATCCCGGGCCTTTCTGTTTTATGGGAACAAGGAATTTTTTTTGCACCCATGCAGGGAAACGGCCCCATCTGTTGGGGAGGGGGGGGGTCCTTTGCCATTTTCCCCCGAGTTGCGGCGGGAAAACCCGGGGGAAAATTTTCGAGTTAGGGCTTTTATGGGCCCCTTTTAAAAATCCAGTTTTTTCAGTGAAAATCAGACCATGTCTAGTTTTTCGAGGGACACCCCGAGATTCCATCGAGGGTTGGGAGGGCAATCGGGATGGGCCCCTTTGATGAGACTTGAAAACCCCGGGGCCCTTTCAGTTCCCCCCATGATTTCGGATTCCTATCAATTTTTTAAGAGGAAATCAGGCTTTTGTCCTTTTGACGCATTGAAATCCAAGTTCCTTTTCGAATTTTTCAAGGGGGTGGGGAGGCCCCCTGTCGACATGAGGCGGGGGAAATAGGGCTTTCTCAAAATCCCAAAGGGGGTTCCCCACTTTCCCCTTTATCTTGGGAAAATGAAAACTACCCCCTTCAAGTCACTGGAGGGGAAAACCGGGGATATTTCGAGTCACGGGATCTCGGGGTTCCCTTCCCCTTGAAGGAAACAAATTCAGGGTCCCTCTCACATACCCAAGCTAAGAGAGGGCCCTTTTGTTCAGGTTCTGGTGGGAAGGGTTCATTCCCTTTTATTTAAAAATAGGGAAACAGCTCTCATCTTAGATGGTTTGGGGGAAACCCCGGGGTTTTCTTGGTTTGGTTTTGCTGAACTTGGGTTCCTTTTGGACTTATTTTAGTTTTCCTAGCAACCAAGAAATATCTTGTATGTTAGCATTTTATAGATCATTTAAAATATTTTTCAAATCATATTAAATTGTACAAGCCCCTTCCCGTCCAAATATATATTTAAATTCATTATCAGCTCAAATCTCTTTAGCTCTTCTGCAAGAAAATCCCCTTGAAAGTTTGCCATTTTTCAGCAAATTTAAAGCTTTAAAATACTAAATTTATTTGGGAAATTTACCCACCCCAACAAACTTCTAATAAATTTTTTCCCGAAAAACCCACAACCTGGCACTCTGATCTCAAGAGAAACCCGTTCCCCGATTAAGGGGAACGATCATTTTTCAAAAATACAATTCCCTTTTTTAATAAGCTTATCTAAAGTTTCATCTCACCTAAAATTTATATTTTAAATTTATATATAAATTTTTAATATTATAAAGATATAGATATAGATATAATATAATGATGATATAATATAAGATTACCGTTTTTTGGACATTTGCAAATTACCCCAAACCAAAGCATAAAAATGGTATTTATATAATGTTCATTATTCAAGAAATTTCTCTACTAGAATAACAATAATTATAATGGAAAATCACATTCACAATTTTAAATAAACATTATACCCAACTTTCGATCACACTTCAGTTCGTGAAATGTTGAACCAAATAGTGCCCATGAACTCCACCTATCTAAAAACAAAAAGATATATTGAAATTAGGTATTTTGAGATCATTGATTAGAGTATGGGAGAAGCATTATTAGTCTAGTTAAATTAATCGTAACTTTTCATTAGTTCCAACAAGAGACTTTTGGTGTTCGACTATTGGCAGTGGAGAGCATTTGGAACAGCCAGGGCTTGGGCTAGCAAGAAAATTTTGATATAGTTTGTAATGTTTTAATGAGCCTTTTGTAAAAGTTTAATACAAATTTTAATTTTTTAAAGTTTATAATAATGTTTTGTCTGTTGACAAATTTTGAAGGGGTAGAAAATTTCCCTTTTAAAAAGGCAAAAATTTTCAAACCTTAAAAAAAGAGCGCATAGGGGTAAAAGGGTTTAATTTGGGAATATTTTTCCTTTGTTTGGCTGCTCATTTAACAGTTTTTTTACCCGGGGCCAAAATTTTAAGTCAAAAATGCATTTTTGAGGGAAAAACCCGGATTATGTTCAAATAATTTTTTGAAAGGGAAAACCCCTATTCATTTTCATGAAACCAAAAATCCCCCAAATGTAAAAAAGGGGGAAGGGAAAAATTTAAAAAAAAATGGGGGTGGCCACCCTTTTTAAACCCCAAACCTTTGTCTTTTTCAGACCCCAATAATTTCCCGATCACTTTCCCCCCCAATAACACGTAACCAGTGTCCCTGTTTTTTTGGCCACATTTTTCTGGGGTTCCCTTTAAAAGGGGCCGAACCTTTTTTGGGAGGGGTTGGTGGGTCAAAATTAAAAGAGAGAAGGAGGCTGATATCCCCCTTTGGGTTTTTACAAAGGGCCAATATTGCCCTTGCACAGGGGGGGCATCATCACCAAGGTACCCGGCACCCTTCGATGATCTTAAAAACCCAAAAAAATGACAGACGGGGCTCCACCCCAGTAAACAGCCAAAAAAGATAGAGAGAGAAAAAAAAAGAGAGAGAAAACAAAAAAAACCTGGGACCTAAAATCAATTTAACAAAGGTGCTTTAAAATTTTTTTATGAGTATAAAACAGGCTTCGTACAAGAAACCCTTTTTCGGAATGATAAGTTCAGCAAACCAAACAAACTGCAATGGGTTTCCAAGGGGAAAAAGGAGTAAAATTTGTACTCCCTCAGGAGGAAAATCCAAACTCAAGAAAGGGGAATTGACTAACCGTTGTCTTAAAAAAGTTTAGCTGAACTTGGGTTTTTCCCCTGGGCTTTGGACGGGGGTTTTTGTGGATTCTCTTTTTTGTTTTTTAAAAGGGAAAAAAACCACTTTCTTTTTGGAAAGGGAAATTTGGGGATGGCTTTTGGAGCACATGCAGGGGGAAACTGGACTCATCTCGAGTTGATTTGGGAGAACCCAGCCCTTTCGGGGTTTCTGCGGTCACTTCAGGGCCCCAAAAGATTTTAAGGAACAAATTTGTTTTGGGGGTTTCTTGTGTTTTCCCTCCCGGGAAATCCCGTCTCCTTTGGTGTTTGATGTGGGACACGGGGTTTTCTCTGCATGCATTGCAGGGAATGGTCCCCATCATTTGGGGAGGGGGAAGTCTCCCAAATTTTTCTTGAGTTGTTGCAGGAAAATGGGGAATACCCGAGTCAGGAGGGGAAAGGCCATCCAAAACCCCGTTTTTGGTTCCAGCACGTAGCACTCCTTCTAGTTTTCGAGAGACACATCAAAATCCCCTCGAGGCTTTTGGGATGGCCCAAAAGGCCCTTCCCCCTTGAGGTGGGGGACGGATCCCAGGGTTCCATTCCCCGGTTTCTACAGGGAATTGGGATTCCTTCAAATTTTTAAAGGGAACAGGCCGGGTTCTTTTGAAGCAAGAAATCCGCTTTCCCCCTCGGTTTTTTCAAGGGGTTTTGGGGGCCACTTGTCCAGATAAAGGGGGAACCAGGGGGTTTTTCTAAAGGGGCTCCACAGGGGGTTCGGGCATTCCTTTATCTTTTGAATGAAAATCGAGCCTGCATTCAAGTCACTGCAGGGGAAAACCCCATAATTTTTGAGTCAAGGGGATCTCGGTGTCCATTCCCCCCGAGGAGCAAAATCCGGGTCCCCCTTAGTACATATAGCTTTAAGAGGTAAACCCCAAAGAGAATTTTTTTATAGAACTGGCTTTTCCCTTTTTTCAAAGCCAGCTAAAACCGCTTTCCCATCTAGATGTTTGGGGTCCCTGAACTTTTGTGATTTGATGTTCTAAACTTGATGTTTTTTTCTAGACTTGAAACTGTTCTCGGGGGAAACTCCGGAAATTGCCCAAAAGGGAAATCAAGCCACCTTTTCTTTTTGATGGGGAAGCGGATTTGGGTCTTTTAGACAATGAAAGAGAATCTGGACTCATATCCCAGTTTAATTGGGGAAACACGGACTCATTCCCTGTTGCTTGGGACTCCCGGGTGCCTCTAAACTTGTGACATGTTTTTTGGGACTCTCTGGGGTTCCCTCCAGGAACTCCCGGGTCCTTTCGTGTTTTATTTGGGAAAATTAATTTTCTGCAAACCCCTGCAGGGGAATCGACCCATCTGTTGGGGAGGGGAAGTCTTGCCTTTTTTTCGAGTTGCGGCGGGGAAACCCGGGTATATTCTCGAGTAGGGCTTGGATGCCCTTCAAAAATCCAGTTTGTTTGTGAAGTCAGGACTCATGTCTAGTTGCGAGGGACCCTCGAATTCCCCATCGGGGCTTGGGGGAGGGGAATTTGGAAACCACTTTCGATGAGACTTTAGAACCCCGGGGTTTCCCTTTTAGGTTTCCCCCCCTGATTGTCGGATTCCTATCAATTTTTTAAGAGGAGTCAGGGTTTTGTCCTTTTTTAAGCATTGAAAATCCAAATTTCCCCCTCAAATTTTTAAGGGGGTTTTGAGGGCCCCCCGTCGACATGAGGGGGGGAAATAGGCTTTTCCCCAAAGTCTCCCCTAGGGGAAATTTACACAACCCCTTCATCTTTGGGGGGAAAGAAAGACTAGCCGCATTTTAAGTCACTGGAGGGAAATCCGGCATATTTCGAGTCACGGCATCTCGGTGTTCATTCCACTTGAGGGAGCAAATTCGGGTCCCCCCCACATACCAAAACTAAGAGAGGCCTTTTGTTTAGGGGTTTTGTGGTGGGGAATTTCATTTCCCTTTTTATTCAAAAATAGGGAATCAGCCCCCCATCTTAAAATGATTTTGGGGGAAACCCCGGCTTTTCCCTTTTGGGTTTGGGGGGCCCGAACTTTGGGGGTTTCCCCCTGGACTATATTTTTGTTTTCCCATAGCAACCCAAAAATATCTTGTATGTTTTTCTTTTATAGATTATTGAACATAATTTTTTTCAAAACATAATTTAAATTTTACATAGCCCCTTCCAGGGGCCAAATTATTTTTTTATATTCATTATCAGCTCAAAATCCTTCAGCTCTTCTGCAAAAAAAATCCCCCTTTTAAGAGTAAGCCCCGTGTTCACAATTAACCCCTTTTTAAAAAACTAATTCATTTTGGGAAAAGACCCAACCCAAAAAAACTTTAATACTTTGTTCCCGAACAACTTTCCCGCAACCTGGTCCCCTCTGATCTCAAGAGAAACCCTTCCCAAATTTTAGAGAATAGATTTATTTTATCAAAAATAAAAATTTTTTTCAATAGGCTTTATTTTTAAATTTTTATCTCACCTATAAATTTATTTTTATATATATTTTTTTATATATTAATATAATATATTTTAAAAAGGGAAAAAAAAGAGGAATTTCCTTTTTTTGGGCAATCATATCTAAACCCCAAAAAAAAAAAAACAAAAATCTTTTTAAAAGTTGGGACTCAAAAAGAAGTCTCTACTAATTAACAATAATTATATTGAAAACAAAATTCACAATTTAAAAAAACTTTTTAAACCCCAAATTTTAACACCCTTCAATTTATGAAAAAATTAATCCCCAAAAAGAGCCCATTAAATCCAAACTACCATAAACAAAAACAAAAACATTTAAACTTAATAATTTTAGATACTAGTTTTTTAGTATGTGAAATAGAAACATCTAGCCCTTTCTTAAAAATTAATGAAATTTTTCAAATTTGGGGTTTCCCAAAAAAAAGACTTTTGGGGGGTTTCCCAAATTTGGCAAAAGGAAAAAGAATTTTAACAGCCAGGGCAGGGCTAGAAAAAAATTTTGAATATTTTTTAATTTTTTTAATTAAACCCCTTTTTAAAGTTAAATCATTTAATTTATATGGATAATAAGTGTTTTTTTCTGTTTACCCAATATTGGGAAAGGGTAAATAAAAACCCTTTTAAAAGGGACAATTACGCCTTTAAAAAAGACCTAGGGGTAGAGATCAAAATTGGGAAAAGTTTTTTTCCCGTTTTTGGGTGCTCATTTAACAGTTTCTTTACCCGGAGCCAAATTTAAAAAGTCAAAAACCCGCATTATGAGGAAAAAACAGGATTATGCCAACTATTTTTTGAAGGGAACCCCCTATTTTATTGGGATGAAAACCGGAAAATCCCGGAAAAATTTTAAAAAAGGGTAAGTAAAGTAAAAAATAATGGGGCTGGGGCCCCCCTTTTTAACCCCAAACCTTTGTCCCTTTTCAGACCCAAAAAGTCCATTAGTTTACCACCCGATATAACACGTATACCCGTGTCCCCGTTTTTTGGGCCCCATTTTTCGGGTCCTTTAATGGACCCGGAACCTTTTGGTAAAAGGGGGGTTTTATCAGAAAATTTAAAAAGGAAAAAGGAGGGTGATATCCCTTGGTTTAAAACAAAAGGGCCAATATTGCCCTTTACCCAGGGGTTGCAAAACTCAAACCCAAAGGGACCAGCACCCTCCAATGATCTTTGAAGCCCGGAGAAAAATGAGCACGACGGGGGCTCCACCCTCCCAAAAGTCAGCCAGAAAAATAGAGGGGAAGGGGGGTAAAAAAAGAGAGAGGAGAGACAAAAAAAGACCCGGGACCTAAAATCCCAATGGAACAAAGGTGTTAAAAAGATTTTTTTTTTTAAATAATACAGGGAGCAGTACCAAGGAAATTTTTTCGGGGAAAGATAGAGTTCAGCAAACCAAACAAAAATGCAATGGGGTTTCCAAGGGAACAAGGGGAATATTAACACACGTCAGGGACAATCCCATTCCAAAAAGGGGGAATTTGGGCTAAGGGGTTTTTTTCTTAAAAAGTTGTTTTTCTGAATGGGGTTCCCTGGGGTTGGGGGCGGTGTTCTCGTGGATTTTCCCTTTTTTTGTTTAAAGGAAATCAAGCCATTTCGTGTTGGAAAGGGGAATTTTGGGGTTCCCCCTGGACACAAACAGGGGGAACTGGACTCTCTCGAATTGATTTGCCCGAACCCGGGGCCCCTTTTGGGTTTCTGCGGTTACTTCAGGGCCCCAAAACCCTTTTGCCCGTGTTTTGTTCGGGGTTCTCTTGTGTTCCATCCAGGAAGTCCAGTCTCCTTTTGGGGTTTTTATGTGGACACGATTGCTCTGCATGCATTGCAGGGGGAAAGGTGCCTATCTGTTTTTTGGGGGGGGAAATCTTTTATTTTTTTTTTATTGTTTCAGGGAAAATGGTTATATTCCCCGAGTCCCCCCCGGGTTGGGGGTGGCCATCAAAAATCGTTTTGGGTTTAGCGACGTTGCACCCCTGCTAGTTCGAGAGACACATCAGAAATCCCCTGTGCTTGGGATGGCAATAGGGATTCCTCTTAGGTGAGGGCGGATTTCCCCGGGTTTTCCATTCCAGGGGCTCAGGGATATTGGGGGTTCCCATCAATTTTTAAAAGGGGGTCGGATTTGTGTTTTTTTAAAACAAGGGGAAAACCCCTTTTCCCCTCTTTGTCAGGATTTTAGGCCACTTTTCCAGAAAAGGGGGGAAACCCGGGTTTCTCTAGGGGGCTCCACAGGGGGGTTCGACCCTTCCCCTTCCCTTTTTGTGAGATGAAAGTTTGAGCCTGGGTTCAAGTCACTGCAGGGAAAAACCGGGGATATTTTTGAGTCAGGGGATCTCGGGGTCCATTCCCCTCGAGGGAGCAACTCCCGGGCCCCTTAGATACATATAGCTCCCAAAAGGGATCCTCAGAGATTCTATGAAAAACCCGGCGTTCCTCTTTTTTCAAAAACCGCCTTTAATTTTGCTTTCCTAAACCCAATTTTTTGGGTAATGGGAAATTTTTTTCGATTTGTGTGCTAACTTGATGTTCTTCTAGACTTGAGACGGTGTTCTCGGGGAATTTTCTGGGGTTGCCCAAAGGGGAACCCAAACCACTTTTCCCTTTTTTTGAAAGGGGAAAGGGGGGATGGCCCTTTTTCAACAATGAAAGGGGAAACTGGGCCCATATCGAGTTGAATTTGGGGAAAACCCAGCCATTTATTTTTCTTGGGGGACGTCAGGTTCCTCTAAACTTGTGACAGTGTTCTTGAGGATCTCCCGGAGTTCCTCCCGGAACCCCCCAGGGGCCTTCGTGTTTGAAAGTGGAACAAGGGAAATTTTCGCACCCAATTTAGGGAAAACCGGGGCCCATCTGTTGGGGAGGGGCAATTTTTCGCCTATTTTTCTCGAGTTGCGGCGGGGAAACCCGGGGTTTTATTTCGAGTTAGGACTTGGATGGGCCCCTTTAAAAAATCCCGTTTGTTCAGGGAAGTCAGGGCTCATGTCATTTTCGAGGGGAACCCCGAGATTCCCCTTTGAGGCTTTTTAGGCAATCCCGGGGTGCCAAAATTTTGATGAGACTTTAGACCCGGGGGCCCTTTTATTCCCACAGTGATTGTTTAAATTTCCCATCAAATTTTTTAAAAGGATTTAGGCTTTTGTCCTTTTGACGCATTTAACTCCAAGTTCCCCCTCAATTTTCAAGGGAAAGTTTGGGGCCCCTGTCGACATGAGGGGGGAACTAGGGCTTTCCCCTAAAGTCCCCCATAGGGGATTCCCCCCCATCCCTTCACTTGGGGGATGAAAGACTACCTGCATTCAAAATCACTGGAGGGGGAAAACCGGGCATATTTTGAGTCAAAACATCTCGGTTTTCATTCCACTTGAGGGACAAATTCCCGGGCCCTCCACATACCTATAGCTAAAAAAGAGGCCCCTTTTTTCAGGGTTTTGGGGGAATTTGCATTCCGTTTGATTTAAAAAAAGGGAATCACTTTTCCCTCTTGAGATTATTTGGGGAACCCCCGGAAACTTTCTTGGGTTGGTGTTCGGAAATTGGGTTCCTTTTGGGCTATATTTTGTTTTCCCATAGCAACCAAGAAATATCTTTATGTTAGCAAAATTAAAAGATCTTGAAAAATATTTAATCAAATCAATTAATATTGTTTCATAAACCCATTCCATCCCCAAATTTTAAATTTTTTATTTAAATTTTCAGCTCAAAATCCTTCACCTTCTGCAAGAAAATCCCCTTTTAAAGAAGGGCCCGTGGGTTTAGCAATTTTAACCCTTTTAAAAAACTAAATTTTTTGGGAAAAGAAACCCGCCCCAACAAACTTCTAAAAAATTTTTCAAACCCAAACCCCCAACCTTTGGGGCACTCTGATCTCCCAAAAACCCTTTCCCAAATTTTAGGGGAATAGATCATTTTAAACAAAAATAAAATTCTTTTAAAAGAGCTTATTTAAAAGTTTTTATCTCACCTTAAATTTTTATTTAAATATATAAATTTTTTTATTTTTTTATATTAAAATTTATATATATATATATATTTTATATAAAAGTTACCTTTTTTTGGGCAATCATATCGAACCCAAACCAAAGGGGAAGCAAAATTTTTAATAATTTTTTAGGGCTCAAGAGAATCCCTATAGTTTAACCCAAAAAATTTATTTGAAATCACATTCAAAAATTAAATAAACTTTTTACCCAACTTTGAAAACCTTCAAACATGAAAAGCCCAATCCAAAAAAGAGCCCCTTAACCCCACTATCTATAAACAAAAACATACATTGAAACTTAATAATTTTAGATACATAGATTACAGAAAGTGAAATAAGCATCCCAGTCTTGCTTTAAAAATTAATTTTAAATTTTTTTTTCATTAGGTTTCCCAAAAAAAAGCTTTTTTTGGGTTTCGACTTTTTTGGGAGAGGAATAGAAAATTGAAAGGGAGCCAGGGGAGGCTAGAAGGGAAAAATTTTTAATATTTTTTAATGTTTTAAAATTAAACCTTTTTAATTTAATCATTTAATTTATATGTTTATAATAATGTTTTTTGTCTGTTGACGAATATTTTAAGGGCTAGAATTTTAAAACCCTTTAAAAGGCCCAATTACAGCCTTAAAAAAAGCCATTTGGGGCTTGGATCAAATTTGGAAAAGTTTTTCCCTTTTTTGGCTCTCATTTAACAGTTTTTTTACCCGGGCCAAATTTATAAGTCAAAAATGCATTTATAGGGAAAATCAGGATTATGTTCAACTATTTTTTGAAGGCAAACCCCTATCATTGGCAGAAAACCGGGGGAAATCCCCGAAATGGGAAAGAAAATGGGAAGTAAAGTAGAAAAATAATGGGGCCGGGGCCCTCCTTTTTAAACCCAAGCCTTGTCTTTACAGACCTCAATAAATCCATGATCCCCTCCACCCAAATAACACGATACCAGTGCCCTGTTTTTTTTGCCACATTTTCTGGGGCCCTTTTAAAGACCGGGCCTTTTGGTAGGAGTTGGGTGATTAAAAAATTAAAAAAAGAGAAGAGGCCCGATACCCTTGGTTTTTTACAAAAGGGCCCAAAATTTTCCCCTTTACACAGGGGTTGGGATATTTACCAAGGTACCCGGGAAAAACCCCCTCAGTGAGTCTTAAAGCCCGGGGGAAAAAATGACACGACGGGTCTCCACCTCCAGAAAAATCAACCCGAAAAAAAAGAAGAGAGAAAAAAGAGAGAGAAGAACAAAAAAAACCTGGGGAAACCCCAAATCTAATGGGAAAAAAGGGCTTTTTTGATTTTTTTTATGAGTATAACAGGCCCGCAGTACAAGGAAACCTTTTTCGGAATGATATAGTTTAGCAAACCCAAAAAAACTCAATGGTTCCAAAAGGGGAAAAAATGGGGAATAAATTTGTCCCCTACGTCAGGGGACAATTCCCCAAACCCCCAAAAAAGGGGGAAATTGGGCTAAGCAGTTTTGTCTTAAAGAGTTTTTTGCTGAACCCTTGGGTTCCTCTTTGGGTTTGGAAAGGTGTTTCCCTGGCTTTCATGTTTGTATTAAAGGAAAATCAACCACTTTCGTGTTGGAAAGGGGGAAATTCCCGGGTGGCTCTGGAGGGACATGCAGGGGAATCTTTGGGCTCATTTTCAGTTGATTTTCAGAACCCCAGCCCCTTTTGTGGGGCTGGGTCACTTTAGGGGGCCCCATAGACTTTTTGACAGGTTTGTTGTTCGGGATTCTCTTGTTTTCCAACCAGGGGAAATCCATCTCCCTTTGGGGTTTGATGTTGGGCACGGATTTGCTCTGCATCATTGCAGGGGGAAAAGGTCCCCAACTGTTTTTGGGGAGGGGAAGTCTCATTTTTTTTTCTTGAGTTGTTGCAGGGAAAATGGTGTAATTCCTTTAGTCAGGATGGGGGTGGCCATCCCAAAATCTTTTTGGTTTTTAGCGCGTTACAAATCCTGTCAATTGCGAGAGACACATCAAAAAATCCCCTCGAGGCTTGGGATGGCAATAGGCATTCCCTTTGAGGTGAGGACGGGGTCCCAGGGGTTTCCCCCCCAGGGCTACAGGGGTATTGGGATTCCCCATCAATTTTCAAGAGGGGGTTTAGGCATCGTGTTTTTTTTGAAGCAAGGAAACCGCTTCCTCTCTTTGTCAAGGGGTGTGAAAGGGCCCCCTTGTCCAGAAGAGGCGGGGGAAACCCGGGCCCTTTTTCTAGGGCTCCACAGGGGTTCGGCATTCCTTCATCTTGGAATGAAAGCGAGCCTGCATTCAAGCACGGGAAGGGGAAAACCCGGGGATATTTTGAGTCAAAGGGGATCTCGGTGTTTCCCTTCCACTCGAGGGGAAAAAATCCGGGCCCTCTTAAAATACATATAGCTCCCGAGAGGTTTTCCTCAGAATTCTTATGAGAAATGGCGTTCCTCTTTTTCAAAAGCCCGCCCAATCTTTCCCTTTTCCCAACTTTTGATTTTTTGGGTACATGGAACTTTTGGGCCTTTTATGTGCAAACTGATGTTCTTCCCAGACTTTTAGACGGGGTTCCCCGGGAATCTCGGAGTTGCCCAAAAGGAAAATCAAGCCACGTCTTGTTTTATGGGGAACGCGGGAATTTGGGTCTTTTAAAACAATGAAAAGAATCTGGAAATCATACGAGTTGAATTGGGGGAAAACCGGGGCCATTCATTTCTCGGTGACGTCAGGGGCCTCTAAACCCTTTTGACAGTGTTCTTTAGGACTCTCTGGGGTTTTCCTCCAAGAACCCATTCCTTTTGTGTTTGATGTGGAACAAGGAATTTATCCCGCACCCAATGCAGGGAAAACGGGCCCAAAACGTTGGCGAGGGGGAAGTCTCGCCTATTTTCTTTGAGTTGCGGCGGGGAAACCCGGGGTATATTCTCGAGTTAGGACTTTGGGTGGCCCTTCAAAACCCCCAGTTTTTTTCAGGAAGTCAGGGCTCATGTCTAGTTCGAGGGCACCTCAAGGGTTCTCATGAGGGGTTTGGGAGGGCAACGGGGGTGCCACTTTCGATGAACTTGAGACCCGGGTCCCTTTCAGTTTCCCCAGTGAATTGGCGGATTCCTATCAATTTTTAAGAGGGGTCAGGCCCTTTTTTTCCTTTTTACCATTGAACTCCAAGGTTTTCCCCTCGAATTTTCAAGGGGATGTTGGAAGGCCCCCCTTTGACTGAGGCGGGGAAATAGGGGTTTCTCCAAAACCCATAGGGAATTTTCCCCATCCCTTCATCTTGGGGGAAAAAAAGACTAGCCTGCATTCAAAACACTGGGGGGAAATCCGGCATATTTCGAGTCACGGCATCCGGTTTCATTCCACTTGAGGCAGCAAATTAAGGGGCCCCCCTCACATAAACCCATTGCTAAGAAGGGCCCTTTTGTTTAGGTTCTGGTGGAAGTTGCATTCCGTTTTATTTAAAAAAAGGGAATCAGCTCTCATCTTGAGATGATTTGGGGAACCCGGAGCCCTTTTCCCTTTTTTGGGGGCTGAACTGGTGTTCCTTTTGGACTATATTTTAGTTTTTTATAGCCAAACCCAAAAAATAACTTGTATGTTTGGGATTTTTTAGATCATTGAAAATATTTATTTAAAACATAATTTTATTGTACAAAGCCCTTTTCCCGTCCCCAAAAATATATTTATAAATTTTTAACACTCAAAAACTCTTTAGCTCTTTTGCCCAAAAAAATCCCCCTTAAAGGGGTAAGCCAGTGTTTACAATTAACGGGTTTTTAAAATCTAATTTTTTTGGAAATGACCCAGCCCCAACAAACTTCCAATTTCTTTTTTTTAAAAACAACTCCCGCAAAACCCGGGTCACTCTGATCCCAAAAGAAACCCGGGCCCGATTAAAGGAAAGATCATTTTTTCAAAAATAAAAAATTTTTTTTCAATAGAGCTTATCTAAAATTTTTCATCTCCCTATAAATTTTAAATTTAAAAAAATATATTTTGATATATTTATATATATAATATATATATTTTATGTATATAAAAAAAGGTTTCCTTTTTTTGGGCAATCAAATCTAACCCAAACCAAGGCAACAAAATATTATATAAGTTTAGGGCTCAAAAAGAAGTCTCTACTATATTAACCAAAAAAATTATATTAAAACACAAATTTACAATTAAATAAACTTTAAAACCCAACTTTGAAAAACCCTTCAAGGGCAGAAAAGCTTAATCCAAATAGAAGCCCATTTCCCCCACACTATCTATAAAAAAAAACCCTAAAATTGAAAAAATTATAATTTTAGTACATTGATTACATTTTTTGAAATAGACATCTAGTCTTGCTTAAAAAATTTAAAGTAAATTTTTCATTTGGTTCCCAACAAAAAAAACTTTGGGTTGCGCCCGTTTTGGGGAAGGAAAGAAATTTTAAAAACAGCCAGGGCAGGGGTAGCAAAAAAATTTTTAAAATATTTTGGTTAAAAATTTTTAAATTTACCTTTGTAAATGTAAAACATTTTAAATTTTTAAAAGTTTTTAATAAGTGTTTTGTCCCCCTTTACGAATTTTTTGGGAAAGGGGAGAATATACCTTTAAAAGGCACAATTACAGCCTTAAAAGAGCGCATAGGGGGTAGGATCAATTGGAATGTTTTTTCCCTTTTTTGGGGTGCTCCCTTTAAAAAATTTTTTTTTACCCGGAGGGCCCAAATTTTTTTTAAAAGGGCAAAAATGCATTTATTAGGAAACCCCAGTTAAGTTCAACTATTTTTGAAGGGAAACCTTTTATCATTGGCATGAAACCCAAAACCCCCGAAATGAAAAAAATTGGGGAAGAAAATTTGAAAAAAAATGGGGGGGCCACCTTTTAAAACCCCAAACCTTTGTCTTTTCAGACCCCAATAAATCCATGAGTCACTCCACCCCATATACACTTTTACCAGTTCCCTGGTCTTTGGCCACATTTGCTTTGGGGGCCCTTTAATGACCGGGCCTTTTGGTAGGGGGTTTGGGGATCGAAATTAAAAGAGAGAAGGAGGGTGATATCCCTTTGGTTTCCCCAAGGCCCAATATTTCCCCTTTACACAGGGGTTGCAAACATTTACCAAGGGACCAGGCCCCCTCTCGAGTGATTTTTTAAAACCCCGGGGAAAAGTGAGCAGACGGGTCCCACCCCAAAAAGTCAGCCCAAAAAAATAGAGAAGAGAGAAAAAAGAGAGAGAGAAACAAAAAAAACCCGGGGGCCCTAAAACCCAAAAGGAACAAAGGTGCTTTAAAGATTTTTTTTTTTGAGATTTTACATCTGCAGGGACAAAACCTTTTTCGGTATTAAGAGTTCACAAACCCAAAAAAACCCGCAAAGGTTACCAAGGGAAAAAGGGGTAATATTAGCAATAAAGTCAGGGACAATCCTATCCCCAAGAAAGGGGGAAATTTGGGCTTAAAACAGTTTTTTCTTAAAAAAGTTTTTTTGCTGAACTTTGGGGGTTCCTCTGGGTTTGGACGGTGTTTCGTGGGGTTTTCTGTTGTTTTTTTAAAGGGAAAACAAACCACTTTCGTGTTTTAAAGGGGAATTCGGGGAAAAGGGTCCTGGGGCACATGCAGGGGAAACTGGACTCATCTCGAAATTTATTTTTTGAACCCCCGGGGCCCTTTCGGGTGCTGCGGTCACCCTTTAGGGCCCCCCATAGACCTTTTGACAGTGTTTGTTTGGGAATTTTCTTGTGTTTTCCCCCAGGAAGTCCAGTCTCCTTTTGGGGTTTGATGTGGGGGCCGGATTTGCTCTGCATGCATTGCAAAGGGAAAAGGTCCTCACTGTTGGTGAGGGGGAAGTCCCCATAAATTTTTTTTGAGTTTTTTTTCAAAAATGGTGTATATTTCCCGAGTCCGGATGGGGATGGCCCTCCCCCAAATCGTTTTTGGTTTAGCGACGTTAGCAAATCCTGCTATTCGAAGACACACAGAAAACCCCCCGAGGCTTGGGGATGGCAAAGCATTCCTCTTGAGGTGGGGACCCGGGGCCCGGGTTCCCTTCCAAAGGGGGAAAAGGGGGATTGGGGGTTCCTATCAATTTTCAAGAGGGGGTCCCGCATCGTGGTTTTTTTTTGAAGCAAGGAAAAACCGCTTTCCTCTCGGGTTTTCAAAGGGGGGTGAGGCCACTTGTCCCGATGAGGGGGGGAACCAGGGCTTTCCCCTAGGGGCCCCCACAGGGGATTTCCGGGCATTCCTCATCTTTTAGGAAAGAAAGCCCAAACCCCAAATTTAAGTCACTGCAGGGAAATCCGGCCCCCATTTTAGTCCGGGGACTCGGGGTCCATTCCACTTGAGGCAGCAAAACCCCGGGGGCCCCCTTAGATACATATAGCTCAAGAGGGATCCTCCCCGAGATTCGTTTTGAGAACTGGGGTTCCCTTTTTTTGGGCAAAAAACCAGCTAATCCGCCCTTTTCCCATCTAGATGTTTTTTGGGGGCCAAAGGAACTTTTGGGCGAAATTTTAAGTCTAAAATTTATGTTTTTCTAGACTTGAGACGGGGTTCTCGGGAATCTCCCCCAGTTTTTGCCCAAGGGGAAATCCAAACCCCTTTCTTTTTTATGGGGAAAGCGGGATGGCTCTTCAGACAATGAAAGAGAATCTGGACTCCCTATCGAGTTGAATTGGGGGAAAACGGACTATTCAGTTGCCTTTTTGGGGACTCAGGGTGCCTCTAAACTTGTGACATGTTTTTTGAGGGCTCTCTGGAGGTTTCCTCCAGGAAAATCCCGGGGCCCTTTCGTGTTTGATGTGGAAAAAGAATTTTTTTTTGCACCCAATGCAGGGAAAACGGACCCATCTGTTTTGGGGAGGGGGAAGCTCCCCCAAAATTTTTTGAGTTGCGGCGGGAAAACCCGGGGGATATTCCCCAGTTAGGACTTGGATGGCCCTTCCCAAAAATCCATTTGGGTTTAGGAAGTCAGGGCCCATTCTAGTTGCGAGGGGCCCTCAATTCCCCCATCGAGGGTTGGCAGGGGAATCGGGTGCCCTTCGATGAGACTTGAAAAACCCGGGGGCCCTTTCATTCCCACGTGATTGGGCGGGTTCCTAAACAATTTTTTTAAGGGGGATCAGGCTTTTTGTCCTTTTTACCATTGAACTCCAATTCCTCCAAATTTTTAAGGGGGGGTGAGGCCCCCCCGTCGACATAGGCGGGGGAAATAGGGCTTTTTTTTTAAAGTCTCCCTAGGGGGTTCCACATCCCTTCATCTTTGGGGGAAAGAAAGACTAGCCTGCCCTTCAAGTCCCTGGGGGAAATCCGGGGATTTTTCGAGTCACGGCATTTTTCGGTGTTCATTTCCCCCTTTAGGCGCAAATTTTAGGGCCCCCTCACATACCCATAGCTAAAGAGGCCTTTTGTTTGGTTCTGGTTTAAGGGTTTGGGATTCCGTTTGATTTAAAATAGGGGAAACACTCTCATCCGAAATGATTTGGGAAAACCCCAGCTTTTTGGTTTTGGGGTGCTGAACTTGGGGTTCCTCTGACTATAATTTTTTGTTTTTTTTTTAACAACCAAAAATATCTTTTTTGTTACATTTTAAAAGGTCATTAAAATTTTTATCAAATCCCTTTTATATTTTACATAGCCCCCTTCCCCGTCCAAATAAATATTTTTATTTATTATCAGCCAAAATCTCTTCCAAACTCATTTGCAAGAAAACCCCCTTTAAAATTAAACCAGTGTTCAGCAATTAACGCTTTAAAAAAACTAATTTTTATTTGGAAATGACTCAGCCCCAACAAAATTCTAATACTTTTTTTCAGAAAAACTCCCCGCAAACCTTTTGGTTTACCCCTGATCTTTAAAGACCATCCCCCAAATTTTAAAAAAGATCATTTTACAAAAAAAACAATTCTTTTTAATAGAGCTTTCTAAAAGTTTTCATCTCACCTATAAAAATTATATTTATATAATAAATTTTTTTTTATTTTATATTATATATATATAAATTATATATATAAAGAGTTAACCCTTTTTGGACAATCCCAAAAAACCCAAACCCCGGCAAAAACAAAAAAAATAAAGTTTTGGGCTCGGGGAAGCTCTATAATTAACAAATAATTAAAAATTTAAAAACACATTTACAATTAAATAAACCTTATACCCAACTTTGAAACCCCCTTTTAGGTCATGAAAAACCCAAACCAAATAAGGCCCCCTTTAAATCCACCTATCTAAAACCCAAAAACATACTTGAAACTTTGTAATTTTAGATACATAGATTACAGTATGTGAAATAACATCTAGTCTTGCTTAAAAAATTTAAAGTAAATTCTCTTAGGTTCCAACAAAAAAGGCCCTTTTTGGGGGTTTCGACTGTTGGGGAGAGGAATAAATTTTAAGCAGCCAGGGGAGGGGTAGCAAAAAATTTTGAGATTTTTTTGTAATTTTTAATTGACCTTTGTAAATGTAAAACATTTAATTTATATGTTTAATAAGTGTTTTTTCTGTTTTACGAAAAATTTGGGAAGGGTAGAATATAACCCCTTTAAAAAGGCACAAAAAAAAAGCCCCTTTTAAGAGCGCATAGGGGGTAGAGACCCAAATTTGGGAAAGTTTTTTTCCCTTTTTTGGCGCTCATTTAAAAAAAGTTTTTTTTTTGACCCGGACCAAATTTTTAAGTCAAAACCGGGATTTATGAGGAAACTCAGGATTTTTGGTTTCCCCATTTTTTGAAAAGGGAAAATTTTATTCATTTGGCCCTGAAACCAAAAGTCCCTGAAAGTAAAGAATGGGGAAGAAAATAAAAAAAAAATAAGGGGCGGCCCGCCCTTTTTAACCCGAACCTTGTCTTTAAAAGACCCCAAAAAAGTCCATGAGGCCAAATCAAACCCATATAAACCCCGTATACCATTTTCCCCGTTTTTTGGCCACATTTTTCTGGGTCCCTTTTAAAGGGCCGGGAAACCCTTTTGGTTTGGGGGTTGGTGACAAAATTAAAAAAAGAAGGGGGGCTGATACCCCCTTTTTAAAACAAAGGCCCCAAAATTTCCCCTTACACAGGGGGTTGCCCTCACTAAACCCAATTTCCAAGGGACCCTCCTTTGAGTATTTTGAAGCCCGGGAGAAAAGTGAGGGACGAAAGGGTTCCCCCACCTCCAGAAAGTCGCCCCGAAAAAAATAGAGAGAGAGAGAAAAAAAAAAGAGAGAGACAAAAAAAGACCGGGGCCCCCAAATCTAATGGAACAAAGGTGCTTTTAAAGATTTTTTTAAAAGTTTTAACAGGCTGCAGTACAAAACCTTCTTTTGGAAAAGATAGAGTTCCGCAAACCAAACAAACCCTTCAATGGTTACCAAGGGAACAAAAGTAATAATTTTGGGCACTACGTCCAAAATTTCCCCAAACTCAAGAAAGGGAATTTAAATAAGCAGTTTTGTCTTAAAGAGTTGTTGCTGAACTTGGGGTTCCCGGGCTTTGGACGGTGTTTTTCGTTGGGTTCTCTGTTGTTTTTTTAAAAAGGGAAATCAGGCCAAATTTCTGTTGGAAAGGGGGGAAAAAGGGGTGGCTCTGGGGCACTGGGAGGGAAAACTGGGAAAAAAATTTATCCGATTTATTTGCAGAACCCGGGGCCCCTTTTGGGGCGCGGTTTACTTCAGGGGCCCCTAAAGACTTGTACAGTTTGTTTTTCGGGGTTCTCTTGTGTTCCCCCCCGGAAGTCCATCTCCTTTGGTGTTTGGGTGTGGGACACGGGTTTGCTCTGCATGCCCTTGCAGGGGAATGGGCCTCAAACCCGTTGGTGAGGGGGGAAATCTCATAAATTTTTTTTGAGTTGTTGCAGGAAACGGTGTAAAACCGATCCGGTGGGGGTGGCCATCCAAAATTTGTTTTTGGGTTTAGCGAGTTAGCATCCTGTCTAGTTTTCCCGGGGACACATCAGAAACCCCTCGAGGCTTGGGAAGGGAAAAGGCATTCCCCTTGAGGTTTAGGACGGAGTCCCAGGTTTCCCTTCCAGGTGCTACAGGGATAATTTGGGGTTCCAAACAATTTTTTTAAGAGATCAGCATCGTGTTTTTTTGAAGCAAGGGAAAACCCCCTTTTCCCCTCGTTTTTCAAGGATGTGAAGGGAAATTGTCCCGATGAGGGGGGGAACCAGGGTTTCTCTAGGGCTCCACAGGGGGTTTGGAAATTTCCCTTTATCTTTTTGAATGAAAGTCAGCCTGCATTCAAATCACTGCAGGGAAATCCGGCCATAAATTTTGAGTCAAGGGGATCTTGGGTCCATTCCCCTCGAGCAGCAAAATCCGGGTTCCCCCTTAGATACAATTTTAGCCAGAGGGTACCTCATGAATTCCCTTTTGAGAACTGGGGGTTCCTCTTTGTCAAAAGCCACTAAACCGGGTTTCCTAACTAGATGTTTTGGGGGCCTGGAACTTTTGGGCGATTTGAAAGTCTTTAAATTGATGTTTTTTTCCCAGACTTTAGAAAGGGGGTTTTTTTGGGGAAACCCCTTGGGGGTTTCCCCAAAAAAAATCAAACCACTTGTCTTTTTTTGTGGGGGAAAGCGGGAAAGGGTCTTTAGACCAAAGAATGAGAAACGGGCTCATATCGATTTTTAATTGGGGGAAAACGGGGGCTCATTCAACTTTCTTCGGTGACCCCAGGGTGCCCCCTAAACTTGTGGGCAGGTCCCTTTAGGGACTCTCTGGAGTTCCATCCAGGAACTCCAGGGTACTTGCGTGTTTATGTGGAACAAGGAATATATTCAGCCAATGCAGGGGAATGGACACCTCTTCTGTTTGGCGAGGGGAAGAGTCTCGCCTTTTTCTCGAGTTTGCGGCGGGAACATGGGGTATATCTCGAGTAGGAATTGGATGGCCCTTCAAAAATCCAGTTTGTTCAGGAAAGTCAGGAACTCATGTCTAGTTGCGAGGGACACCTCGAGATTCTCAACGAGGCTGGCCGGGGCATTCGGGATGCCACTATCGATCAGACTTGAGGACCCGGGGCCTTTCAGTTCCCACAGTGATTGTCGGATTTCCTATCAATTTTTAAGAGAGTCAGGCTTCTTTGTTCCTTTTGGACACGCTTGAACTCCAGTCCTCTCGAAAGTTTTTTTTTTATTTTTTTCAAGGGGATGGTGAGGCCCTCCTGTCGAGATGAGGCGGGGAACTAGGGCTTTTCTCTAAAGTCACCATAGGGGATTCACACATCCCTTCATCCTTGGGCGAGATGAAAGACCTAGCATGCATTCAAGTCAGTGGAGGGAAATCGGGCATATATTTCGAGTCACGGCCTTCTCGGTGTTCATTCCACTTGAGGCAGCTAAATTCAGGGTCCCCTCTCACATATCTAAAGCAAAGAGAGGCCTTCTGTTCAGGTGCTGGTGGAATGTTGCATTCAGTCTTTGAGTCAAAAATAGGGATCAGCTCTCATCTCGAGATGATTTGGGGAACCCGGAGCTTTTTCTTGAGTTGGTGTGGGCATGAACTTGGTGTTCCTCTGGACTCTATTTTAGTTTTCTATAGCAACCAAGAAATAACTTGTATGTTAGCATTTTATAGATCATTGAACATATTTATCAAATCATATTATATCTGTACATACGCCCATTCCAGTCCAGATTATATATCTTATATTCATTATCAGCTCAAAAGCTCTTCAAGATCTTCTGCAGAAAATCCCTTTGCAAGAGTAAGACAGTGTTCAGCAATTACGCTCTTTAAAATCCTAATTCATTTGGAAATGGACCCAGACCATCCAACAAACTACTACTATACTTTGTTCAGAACAACTCCAGCAACATGGGTCACTCTGATCTCAAGAGACACAGGTCCATATTATAGAGAATTAACATTTGTATCAAAAATACAATTTTCTGTTCATAGACCTTATCTAAAGTTTTCATTCACCTATAAGTTTTTATTTTTACATAATATTTATATTTATAGTATATATATATATGTATAGGGTATATATATATATCAAGAGTTACCTTTTTTGGACAATCATTATGTAACCCCAAACCAAGGCCATAGCAAACATATTATATTATGTTGATGACACAAGAGAAAGTCTCTACTAGAATTAACAAATAATTATATTGAAATCTCATTCACAATTAAACCATAAACATTATACCCATACTTTGAACACCCTAACAGGTCGTGAAAACGCTGAAATCCAAATAGAGCCCATTAAAACTCCACACATCTATAAAACAAAAACATACATTGAAACCTAGATTAATTTTAGATACAGAGATTACTGTATGTGAAATGCTAGCGTTATCTAGACTTGCTTTAAAAATTAATGTAACTTTTCATTAGGTTCCAAACAAAAGACTTTTTGGGTTGCTGACTGTTGGCAGAGGAATAGAATTTGAAGAGCCAGGGCAGGGCTAGCAAGAAAATTTTGAGGATATTTTGTAATGTATTTAATTGAGCCTTTGTAAAGTGTAATCATTTAATTTATATGTTTATACTTAAGTGTTTTGTCTGTTTGACTGAATATTGGAAGGGCTAGAATATACCTTTATGGCACAATTACAGCCTTAATAAGAGCGCATAGGGGCTAGAGATCAATATGGAATTAGTTTTTCTCCTTGTTTGGCTGCTCATTTAACAGTTTCCTTTGACCCGGAGCTAAATTTATATGTCAAAACTGCATTTATGTGGAAACTCAGGAATTATGTTCACACTTCTGTTTTGAAGGCTAGCTCGACTTTGACTGGGCATGAAAGCAGGAAGTCCCTGAAATGTAGAGAAGTGGTGATGTAAAGGTAGAAAAATTAATGGGGCTGGCCAGCCTTTTTAAACCAAGCCTTAGGGACATTTACAGACCTCAATAGGGTTCATGACCGTCTCTTCCACCCGATCTAGCACGTATACCAGTCTCCTGTTTCTTTGGCCACATTTGCTGGGGGGTCCTTTAATGAACGGTAACTTGTGGTACGGAGTTGGTGATCCAGAAATTAAAACGAGACGAAGGAGGCTAATTATCGCTTGGTTGTACACAAAGGACCAATATTGTCTTGACACCGGGCTTGGCATTAATCATCAGGGGTACCAGGCACCTATCTGATAGTGATTCTTAGGAAAGCCAGAAGAAAAGTGAGCACGAAGGGTCTCCAACGCTCAGAAAGTCAGGCCAGGTAATCAGATAGTGAGAGGGAGAAAAAAAGAAAGAGAGAGACAAAAACAGAACCTGGGGACCTAAGGCTTTAATGGAACAAAGGTGCTTTTAATGATTTTTCTATGAGTATATACAGGCTCTGCAGTACAAGAAACATCCTTTCGGGAATGATAGAGTTCAGCAAAACAAAAAAACTGCAATGGTTACCAAGGGAACCAAGGAGTAATATTAGTCTCATACGTCAGGAGACAGTCACATATTCAAGAAAGGGGAATTGGACTAAGCAGTTTTGTCTTAAAGAGTTGCTCTGCTGAAAATTGGTTTTCCTCTGGAATTTTGGACGGTGTTGTCTGGGATTCTCTGTGTGGTTTAAAGGAAGTCTAGCCACTTCTCGTGTTGGCTATGATGGGGAATTCGGGATGGCTATGGAGCACATGGCAGGGGAATCTGGAATCATCTCAGAGATGATTAGCAGAACGGGCGCCCTTTCGGTGGTGCTTCGGCCACTTCAGGGCACCTATAGACTTGTGACTGTTTTGTTCGGTATCTCTTGTGTGCGATACAGGACGTCCAAGTCTCTTTTGTTGTTTGATGCTGGGACACAGACTTTGCTCTGCATCGCTTTGCAGTGGGAAATGGTGCCTCATCTGTTGGAGAGGGGGATGTCTCATGATTTTTCTGTGGGAGGCTGTTGCCAGGCAATGGTTGTAATATTCTGAGACAGTCAGGATGGGGCCTTGCCAAGCAAAAACTCGCTTTTTGATTTCAGCGGACGTCATCACTCCTGTCTTAGTTGGGTGAGACACATCAGAATTCTCCTCGAGGAATGGCATGGCTATAGGCAATTCCTCTGGATGTGAGGACGGAGTCCCAAGTGTTCCATTCTCAGGTGATACCGGGCTATTGGGATTTCCTATCAAATTTTCAAGAGGAGCGTCAGGCCTCGTGGTCTTTTGAAGCAAGGAAATCAGGCTTTCCTCTTCGGTTTAGTCAAGGTTATGTGACGCCACTTGTCCAGATGAGGTGGTGAAACAGGGCTTTCTCTAGGGTATACCACAGGGAGTCGGACGATTCCTTCATCTTGGTGAGATTGAAAGTTGAGCATGCATTCCAGTCACTGCGGGGAAAATCCGGCCATATTCGTTGAAGTCAGGGCATATCTTGCAGGCCATTGCACATAGTGGCAGCAAACTTCCGGGTCCCACTAAAGCTAAATCTAGCTTCAGAGCGGGTTTCCTCATGAGATTCTTATGAGAAGATGGCTTTCATCTTCTGTTCAAAGCCCGCTAATCTGCTTAGGGCCTAATCTAGATGTTGTGGGGTACCTGGAACTTTTGTCGATTTGACTGTGTAATAAATTGATGTTGTTCCTAGGACTTGAGACGGGTTATGTTCTCGGGGAATCTTGGAGCTGCCACAAAGGAATGTCAAGCCAATTGTCTTGTATTGATGCGGAACGCGGAATGGCTCTTTCAGACCATATGCATGAGCAAATCTGGACTTCATTATAGAGTTTGCATTGGGGGAACACGGAGCTCAGTCATGTGCTGCTCGCTGCAGTTCAGGGTGCCTCTAAACTTGTGACAGTGTTCTCTGAGGGACTCTCTGAGTTATCCATCAGGAACTCACAGGGTACCTTTGGTGTTTAATGGGGACCAAGGAATTTCTCTGACAATTGAGGGGAATGGGAAACATGGGGTGTATTCTCGAGTTAGGACTTGGATGGCCCTTCAAAACTCAGTTTGTTCAGTGAAGTCAGGACTCATGTCTAGTTGCGAGGGACACCTCGAGATTCTCAATCGAGGCTTGGCAGGGCAATCGGGATGCCACTTTCGATGAGACTTGAGACCCGGGGTCCCTTTCTGTTCCACAGTGATTGTTGGATTCCTATCAATTTTTAAGAGGAGTCAGGCTTGTTGTCCTTTTGACGCATTGAACTCCAAGTTCCTCTCGAATTTTCAAGGGGATGTGAGGCCCCTGTCTGAGATGAGGCGGGGAATTAGGGCTTTCTCTAAAGTCTCCATAGGGGATTCACACATCCCTTCATCTTGGGAGATGAAAGACTAGCCTGCATTCAAGTCACTGGAGGGGAAATCCGGGCATATATTTCGAGTCACGGCATCTCGGTGTTCATTCCACTTGAGGCAGCAAATTCAGGGTCCCCTCTCACATACCTATAGCTAAGAGAGGCCTTCTGTTCAGGTTCTGGTGGAATGTTGCATTCCGTTTGAGTCAAAAATAGGGAATCAGCTCTCATCTCGAGATGATTTGGGGAACCCGGAGCTTTTTTCTTGAGTTGGTGTGCTGAACTTGGTGTTCCTCTGGACTATATTTTAGTTTTCTATAGCAACCAAGAAATATCTTGTATGTTAGCATTTTATAGATCATTGAACATATTTATCAAATCATATTATATTGTACATACGTCCCATTCCAGTCCAAATATATATTTATATTCATTATCAGCTCAAAATCTCTTCAGCTCTTCTGCAAGAAAATCCCCTTGTAAGAGTAAGCCAGTGTTTCAGCAATTAACGCTTTTTAAAATACTAATTCATTTGGAAATGACCCAGCCAATCCAACAAACTTCTAATACTTTGTTCAGAACAACTCCAGCAACCTGGGTCACTCTGATCTCAAGAGACCAGTCCAGATTATAGAGAATAGATCATTTTATCAAAAATACAATTCTTTTCAATAGAGCTTATCTAAAAGTTTTCATCTCACCTATAAATTTATATTTATATATATATATATATTTATATATATATATATATATATATTTTATATATATATATATATAAAGAGTTACCTTTTTTGGACAATCATATCGTAACCCAAACCAAGGCATAGCAAAATATTATATAATGTTGATTACTCAAGAGAAGTCTCTACTAGATTAACAAATAATTATATTGAAATCACATTCACAATTAAATAAACATTATACCCAACTTTGAACACCCTTCAGGTCATGAAAAGCTTAATCCAAATAGAGCCCATTAACTCCACACTATCTATAAACAAAAACATACATTGAAACTTAGATAATTTTAGATACATAGATTACAGTATGTGAAATAGCAGCATCTAGTCTTGCTTAAAAATTAATGTAACTTCTCATTAGGTTCCAACAAAAAGACTTTTGGGGTTGCGACTGTTGGCAGAGGAATAGAATTTGAAGCAGCCAGGGCAGGGCTAGCAAGAAAATTTTTGAGATATTTTGTAATGTTTTAATTGAGCCTTTGTAAAGTGTAATCATTTAATTTATATGTTTATAATAAGTGTTTTGTCTGTTGACGAATATTGGAAGGGCTAGAATATACCTTTTTAAATGGCACAATTACAGCCTTAATAAGAGTGCATAGGGGCTAGAGATCAATTGGAATAGTTTTTCCTTGTTTTTGGCTGCTCATTTAACAGTTTCTTTGACCCGGAGCCAAATTTATAAGTCAAAACTGCATTTATGAGGAAACTCAGGATTATGTTCAACTCAACTCTTTGAAGGCAAGCCTCTATTCATTGGCATGAAACCAGAAGTCCCTGAAATGTAAAGAAGTGGTGAAGTAAAGTAGAAAAATAATGGGGCTGGCCAGCCTTTTAACCCAAGCCTTAGTCTTTACAGACCTCAATAGGTCCATGAGTCACTCCACCCGATATAGCACGTATACCAGTGTCCCTGTTCTTTGGCCACATTTGTTGGGGTCCTTTAATGGAACCGGAACCTTGTGGTAGATGTGAGTTGGTGATCAGAAATTAAAAAGAGAGAAGGAGGCTGATATCCCTTGGTTTACACAAAGGACCAATATTGTCCTTGACACAGGGCTTGCATCACTCACCAAGGTACCAGGCACCCTCTCGAGTGAGTCTTAGAAGCCCCGGGAGGAAAAGTGAGCACGACGGGTCTCCACGCTCCAGAAAGTCAGCCAGAAAAAGATAGAGAGAGAGAGAAAAAGAGAAGAGAGAGACAAAAAAAGACCTGGGGACCTAAAGCTCTAATCTAATGAGTATATGTCAGGCTGCAGTACAAGAGAACTCTCTTTCTTTCGGGAATGAAAGAGATTCATCAGCATAACCAAACAAACTGCAAATAGTGTGTTACAAAGGAACCAAGGATAGAGTACTATATGTCATCTACTACGTCAGGAGACTATCCACATCTCAAGAAAGGGGAATGGGACTAATCAGTTTTGTCTTAAACTTGTTGACGTCTAGCCGAACTTGGTCATGTCCTCTGAGTCTTTGCGGAACGGAGTTCATCAGGTGGACTTCTCGTGTATGTTGTTATACACAAGGGAAGCTCAAGCCGACAATATCTCGGTGATGGGGCTTGATGGGGGGGACAACGTGAAGGCTGTTGGAGATGTCACATTCATCTGGAGTATTCTGTGACTCATCTGCGATGTCTGAATTGCAGAACCTCGGAAGCCCATATCGTTATAGTGGTGCTGCGGTCGAAACCTACGATTGTCCGAGGCCCCTATAGACGTGATGACGGTGTTGTTCAGGATGTCTTCTTGAGAGTGCTCCAATCACAGGAAGTCCAGATCGCCTTTGGTGTATAGCATGTGGGGACACTGGAATATTGCTCTTTCATGCACTATAGGAGTGGGAATGGTGCCAACGACAACAGGAGTCCATCTGATTGGTTGTGAGGGTGAAAGTTTTACATGAATATTTACTATGCAGCTGAATGCAGTGAAAATGGAGTATTATATTCCTGAATTCCAGGATGGGGGAAGGCCATCAAAAACCACTCGTTTTTGCGCGTTCAAGCTACGTCCAGCAGACTTCCTGTCTAGTTAGCGGATATACACATCATAAATCTCCTCGAAGTGTCTTGGGCATGGAGCAAAGTATATGGCAATATCCATCTTCATGATGGAGGTACAGGAGGTCCCAGGGTACCAATTCCAGTTTGCTACAGGGAATAGTTGGGTCTTATCCTACCAATTTTATCAAGATGAGGTCTCAGAGCATCGTTGTTTATTCTCTGAAAGCAATGGCGAAAATACCGCTACTTCTCCTCTACGGTTTTGTCAAGGAAGATGTGAGGCCCCCGATGGTCCAAGATGTAGGCGGGGGAACACACTAGGGCTTTCACTAGAGTCTCCAAACAGCTGGTAAACGGACATACCTCATCTTCTGAGATGGAAAGTCTCACTAGCCTGCATTTCAAAGTCAAAAAAAAAAAAAAACTGCCCCGGGGAGAAATCTGGCCATATTTCGAGTCCAGAGGCATCATTGCTGTCCATTGCACTCGAAGGCAGTCAAACTCCGGGTCCTTCTTCAGATTTTAACATATATGACATCAGCGCGGGTAAAGCCATCATTGATGATATCATATGAAAAAGCAATGGCGTTACCTCTTCTCGTTACAAAGCCAGCTAATCCAATCTGCTTCTGCCATATCTAAATGTTTTGGGGTACATGAAAACTTTTCTCAAGTCGTTGATCTGTGGTAAACTAGATGTTCTTCTACGACTTGAGAAAAGACGGGTCCTGTCTCTGAGGCAATCTCTGGAGTTTGACACCAAAGGTAGTCGAAAAGTCACTTGGTCATGATTGATGGGGAACCTGCTGGAGATGGACACACACATGAGCAATGCATTAGAATCAGTGCGACTCATAACGAGTTGAAATTGGGGGAACACGGAGCTCATTCAGTGTACGCGTGCGGATGCACTTCAGCGGTATGCCTCTAAACGTTGGTGACAGAAGTTATTTGAGGACTCGCTGGAATTCCATCCAGGAAATCCAGCGGGTACTTTCTGTGTTTCGATGTGAGAACAAGGAATATATATCGCACCCAATTACAGCAGGGGAATTCAGAACCTCAACTCCTTGCACTGAGGGTGGGAAAGTCTCGCGCCTATCTTTCTCGCGAGGGTGCTGCAAGCGGAAACTTGGGGGTATATTCTCGAAGTATAGCGTCCGACTTCGATGGCCTTTCAAATCTCCAGTCTTTGTTCAGATGAAATCTCAGGACTCAATGAGTCCTAGTTGCTGCGAGGACGGACACCTTCTATAGATTTCTCGAAATCGAGAAGGCTTGGCCGGGCAATCGAGGATTGTCCACTTGTCGATGCAGGACTTGAGACAACGGTGGGTCCCCCTTTCCAAGTTCCACACAGTGATATATCGGGATTCCTATTCGAAATTTTTAAGAGGAGTCCAGGCCTTGTTCTTGTCATTCTTTTGACAGCACTGAACTCACAATCTTCCTCATCGAATATTTTCCACAGGGGATGTGTAGGCACCCACTAGATCGACATGAGGCGGGAAACTACAGGCTGGCTTATTCTCTATAAGCTCTCCATTGCGGATTTCACACATACGCTTCACTCTAGCGGAGATGAAAGACTAGCCTGTATTCACAGTCACCGGAGGGAAATCCGGAGCATATTTCCCGTAGAGTCACGGACATCTATCGGTTGTTCCATATTCCACTTGAGCGCAGCCAAATTCAGTGTTCCCTCTCACATACCTATAGTTAAGAACAATGGCCCCTCTGTTCAGGTTTCTACTGTTTGGAATGTTTCATTCACGATCTTGAGTCCAAAAATAGGGAAATCCAGCTCTAATCATCGAGATGATGTCTGGGGAAAACCGGAGCTGTTTCTCACTGAGTTGGTGTGTGTGATCTGAAATTAGGGTGTTCTCTCTTGAGACTCTAATTTTATTTTACACTATAGCAACCAAGAAATATCTTGCTATGTTAGACATACTTATGGACTCATTGACACAGATTTATCGAATCCATTATATATGATACATAAACGTCCTACGTCCTGTTCCCCAATATATCATATTTATACTTACATTAGTCAGCTGCAATAATCACTCTTTCAAGCTCTTCTGCCAAAGAAACATACTACCTTTTAAGAGTATAAGCCAGTGTTCTAGCAATTAACGCTTTAAAAATACTAATTCATTTGGAAAATGAACCCAGCCATCCAACAAACAGTCCAAATACTTTGATTTCAGAACAACTACAGACCAAACCGGACATCACTCTGATACTCAAGAGGAACAGTCAGATTATAGAGGAATAGAATCATTGTATCAAAAATACATATGCTTCTTTTCAATAGAGCTTATCTAAAAGTTTTCATCTCACCTATAAATATTAAATTTTTATATATAATATATATATAAATATATATGAATATATATATATATAGTATAATTATATAGATATAATTATAACTTAAGTAAGAGTACACTCTTTTGTGGACAATCATATCAGCGTAACCCAAACCAAGGCATAAGCAGAAAATATTATATAATGTTGATGACAACAAGAGAAGTCGTCTACTACTAGATTAACAAAATAATTATATTGAAATCACATTCACAATTAAATAAACATTATACCCTAACTTTGAATCACCTTCAGTCATGAAAAGCTTAACCAAATAGAGCCCATTAAACTCCACACTATCTAAAAACAAAAACATACATTTGAAACTATAGATTAATTTTTAGATACATTAGATTTACCAGTATGGGAAGAAAGCACTATCTAGTCTTGCTTAAAAATTAATGTAACTGTTTCTCATTAGTTCCAACAAAGAGACTTTTGGTGTTGCGACTGTTGGCAGAGGAAAGCAATTGGAACAGCCAGGGCAGGGCTAGCAAGAAAATTTTGAGATATTTTGTAATGTTTTAATTGAGCCTTTTGTAAAGTGTAATCATTTAATTTATATGTTTATAAATAAGTGTTTTGTCTGTTGCTGAATATTGGAAGGGCTAGAATATACCTTTAAATGGCAGAATTACAGCCTTAATAAGAGCGCATAGGGGCTAGAGATCAATTGGAATAGTTTTTTCCTTGTTTGGCTGCTCATTTAACATTTTCTTTGACCCGGACCAAATTTTAAGTCAAAACTGCATTTATGAGGAAACTAAGGATTATGATTATTTCAACTACTGTTTGAAGGCAAGCCTCTATTCATTGTGATGAAACCAGAAGTCCCTGAAATGTAAAGAAGTGGTGAAGTAAAGTAGAAAAATAATGGGCTGGCCAGCCTAGTTTAAGCAAGCCTTAGTATTTACAGACCTCAATATGTCCATGAGTCACTCCTCCGATATAGCACGTATACCAGTGTCCCTGTTCTTTGGCCACATTTACTGGGGTCCTTTAATGGACGGAACCTTGTGGTACGCACCCTCTCGGGTGGTCTTAGCCAAGACCGGGAGTTGAAAAGGTGAGCACGATAGAGGGTCTTCACGCGCATCCAGAAAGTCAGCCAGAAAAAGATGATAGAGATCCGAGAGAGAGGGAGAAAGAGAGAAGACGAGAGACAAAAAAAAGTGACCTAGGACGGAACCTAAGCTCTTCTTAATGGAATCGCAAAGTTGCTTTAATGATTCTTTCTTATGAGTATATACATGGCTGCAAGTCAACAAGAAAACCTTCTTGTTCGATTTTCAGGATGAGAGTTTTCAGCAAAAAACCAAACAATTACATGCATCTCATTGACTCACCAAGGGATACAAGGAAGTAATATTAGTCATTACGTCAGAGAGACAAGTCCATCATATCTCAAGATAAGGGATAATTGGACTAAGCAAGTTTGTCTTAAAGAGATCATGCTCTGCTGTGAACTTGGTGGTTCCTCTGGGCTTTACGTGTTTCACGGGGTTCTCGTGTGGTTTAAGGAAATTCACCTCTGTTGTTGTTTTACAAGGAAGTCAATTCGCAAGCCGGAGCCTTCGGTCACGTCAGGGCCCTATAGGATGGGGAATGTGGTTCGGGATGGCTCTGGAGCACATAGCTTTGGTGTTTGATGGGGAAGGATCTGCTCAGTATGCTTTGCAGGCGGGAATGGTTATTTCCTGGCCTTCATGGCTCGAGTTGATTTTGCAGAACCCGGAGCCCTTTCGTTACGTGGTGCTGCGTGTCACTTCTTGTTTATTTTGCGGCCCCTATAGCGACTTTTTTTTTTTTACTTTGTGACAGTGTTGTGTCTTTTTTTTGTTTCGTGTTGTTTCGCTGGATTCTTTTGTGTTCCATTCAGGAAGTCCAGTCTCCTGTTTTTTTGGTGTTTGATTGTGGACACGGATTTGCTCTGCATGCATTACAGGGGTAAAATGGTGCCTCATCTGTTGGTGATGGGGGGAATGTCCTCATGATTTTTTCTTGAGCTGTTGCAGGAAACTGGTGTATATTCCTGAGTCAGGATGGGATGGCCATCAAAAAACTCGTTTAGGTTCAGCGACGTCAGCACTTCCTGTCTAGTTGCGAGAGACCACATCAAAATCTCCTCGAGGATTGCTTGCGCAATGATAGGCATTCCTCTTCATGTGAGGACGGAGTCCCAGGGTATCCCATCCAGGTGCTACAGGGAATATTGAGGGAATCTTCCTATCAAATTACTTCTAGAGAGGAGTTACAGGCACTTGTCCAGCTGTGTGGTTCTTTTAGAAACATTGTAAGGAAATCAGCTATTCCCCTGTCGGTTTGTCAAGGGATAGAGTGAGAGCTAGCCACTTGCTCCCAGACATGAGGCGGGGCACAACCAATGGGCTTGCATGCTTAGTAGTCCTTCCACAGGGGTTTCAAGTTAACGCACTTCCCTTCACATACTTGTGAGATGAAAGTCGAGCCTGTCATTATCAAGTCATTGCATAGGGACAAATCCGGCCATATTTCGTGTCAGGAGCATCTCCGGGTCAGTTCATTGCAACTTCGAGGGTACCAAGCAAACTCCGGGGTCACCCCATCTTAGATACATATAGCTCAGGAGAGGTAATCACTCATGAGGATTTCTTATGAGAAAGCTGGCGTTCCTCTATTTCTGACTCAAAAGCCGAGCTAATCTGCATTTGCTATATAGATCGTTTTTGGGGTGACATGGAACTTTTTGTCATGATTTGATTGTGCTAAACTTGATATTTTTCTAGACTTGGATACGGTTGTTCTCGGGGAATTCTCGGGAGTTTGCCAAGGAAGGCACGCCACTTGTCTTGTTTGACTTGGGAACGCGGAATGGCTTTTCAGACATGCATGAGAATCTGGATCATATCGAGTTGAATTGGGGAATCGGAGCTCATTCAGTTGCTGCACGTCATGGGTGCCCTCTAAACTTGTGACAGTGTTCTGAGGACTCTCTGGAGTTCCATCCAGGAACTCCAGGGTACATTCCCGTTGTTAATGATTAGGAACAAAGGAAATATATCTGCACACAATTGCATGGGGATCGAGAGACCTCATCTGTTTGGCGAGGGGGAAGTCCTCGCCTATTTATCTCGAGGTTGTCGGCGGGGAACATAGGGGTATGAGATATCTGAGAATAGGGTACTTGGGATGGACCCTAAGGTCAAAAACTCCAGTTTGGTTCAGTGGTAGACCTGGACTCATGTCTAGTTCGCGAGGTGGGACAACCTCGAGATTTCTCTATCGCGGCATTGGCGAGGGCAAGGTCGGAGATGCCACTTTCGATCGAGGGGGGACTTGTAATGCCAGCTCCGGGAGGTCCCTTTCAGTTCCCCACTAGCCTGACATCCGAGTAAACCACTCACACCATAAAAACTCTATCTACCTGCTTAATAGGGAGTTCATGATATCATGTCGTGTTTGACACTATGCTGCCCCGTCCCCTAATTCCACTCGACTTCCGTCAACCAGGGTCAAGTGAGGCCCCCTGGGACGACGCTTGTATGTTCGGGTCACACGGTAGGTCTAACCTCTCTTTAAAGTCTCCACAGAGGATTCACACATCTTCTTCATCTTGGGAGATGAAAAACTAGCCTGCATTCAAGTCACTGGAGGGAAATCCTGGGATATTTCGAGTCATGGCATCTCGGTGTTCATTCCAATTGAGGCAGGAAACTCAGGGTCCCTCTCAGATATCTATAGCTAAGAGAGGCCTTCTCTTCAGGTGCTTTTGGAAAGTTCCATTCCTCTTGAGTCAAAAATAGGGAATCAGCTCTCATCTCGGGATGGATAATTGGGTACCCGGAACATTTTCTTGAGTTGGGTGTGATGAACTTGGTGTTCCTCCGGGACTCTATTTTTCTTTTCTATAGCAACCAAGAAAATATTGTATGTTAGCATTTTATAGATCATTGAACATATTTATCAAATAATATTATATTGTACATACGTCCATTCCAGTCCAAATATATATTTATATTCATTAAAAGCTCAAAATCTCTTCATCTCTTCTGCAAGAAAATCCCCTTTTAAGAGTAAGCCAGGGTTCAGCAATTAACGCTTTTAAAATCCTAATTCATTTGGAAATGACCCAGCCATCCAACAAACTTTTACTACTTAGTTCAGCACAACTCCAGCAACCTGGGTTACTCTGATCTCAAGAGACCTCTCCAGATTATAGAGAGAATAGATCATTTTATCAAAAATAGAAATTCTTTTTAATAGAGCTTATCTAAAAGTTTTCATCTCACCTGTAAATTTATATTTATATAAATATACTTATATATTTATATATTTTATATATTATATATATAGATATAGATAGATATAGATATATAATTATCATATAGAGGTTATAGATTATAAGATTACCATATGTTTTTGGACAATCCATACCTGTATAATACCCCAAACCAAAGCATAAAAATGGTATTTTATAATGTTGATGATTCAAGATAAATCTCTACTAGAATAACAATAATTATATTGAAATCACATTCACAATTAAATAAACATTATCCCACTATACCCCACGTTCGAACACCCTTATCATTGATGAAAAGCTGAATCCAAATAGAGCCCAATTAAATCAACACTGTCTAAAACAACAAAAACATAACATTGAAACATAGATAATTTTTAGATACAAAGATTCCAGTATGGTGAAATAGCAGCATCTAGTCCAGCTTAAAAAAAATTAAATGTAACTTTTCATTAGGTTCCAACAAAGAGACTTTTAGGGTTGCGACTGTTGGCATAGGAGAAGCATTTGGAGCAGCCAGGGGCAGGGCTAGCAAGAAAATTTTGAGATATTTTGTAATGTTTTCATTGAGCCTTTTGTAAAGTTTAATCATTTAATTTTATATGTTTATAATAAGTGTTTTGTCGGAGGCTGAATATTGGAAGGGCTAGAATATGCCTTTAAATGGCAGAACAATTACAGCCATTTAATACGAGCGCATAGGAGGGCTAGAGATCAATTGGAAAATTTTTTCCTTGTTTGGCTGCTCAATTTAACAGTTTCTTTGAAACCCGGAGCCAAATTTATAAGTCAAAACTGCATTTATGAGGAAACTAAAGGATTATGTTCAACTACTGTTTGAAGGCAAGCCTCTATTCATTGGCATGAAACCAGAAGTACCTGAAATGTAAAAGAAGTGGTGAAGTAAAATTAGAAAAATAATGGGGCTGGCCAGCCTTTTTAACCCAAGCCTTAGTCTTTACAGACTCAATCGGTCCATGAGTCACTCCACCCGATATAGCACGTATACCAGTGTCCCTGTTCTTTGGCCCACATTTGCTGGGGTCCTTTAATGGACCGAAACCTTGTGGTATTACGAGTTGGGGATCAGAAAAGTAAAAGAGAGAAGAGGCTGAGATCCCTTGGTTTACACAAAGGACCAATATTGTCCTTGACACAGGGCTTGCATCACTCACCAAGGTTACAGGCACCCTCTCGAGTGAGTCTTAGAAGCCCGGGCAGAAAAGTGAGCACGACGGGTCTCCACGCCCCAGAAAAAGTCAGCCAGAAAAAGATACAGAGAGAGGGAAAAAGAGGGAGAGAGAAAATAAAAGACCCTGGACCTAAGCTCTAATAGAAACAAAGGTGCTTTAATGATTTTTCTATGAGTATATACAGGCTGCAGTACAAGAACCTTCTTTCGGGAATGATAGAGTAGAGCAAACCAAACAAACTGCAACGGTTACCAAGGGAACAAGGGATAATATTAGTCAAAAGATTTCAGGAAACAATCCACATCTCAAGAAATTGGAATTGGACTAAGCAGTTTTTTGTCTTAAAGTGTTGCTCTGCTGAACTTGGTGTTCCTCTGGGCTTTGGACGGTGTTCTCGTGGATTCTCTGTTGTGGTTTAAAGTAAAAGTCAGGCCACTTCTCGTTGGATGGGGAATTCGGGATGCGCTCTGGAGCACATGCAGGGGAATCTGGGACTCATCTCGAGTTGTTTTGCAGAACCGGAGCCCTTTCGTGGTGCTGCGGTCACTTCAGGGCCCCTATAGACTTGTGACAGTGTTGCATGTTCGGGATTCTCTTGTGTTCCATCCAGGAAGTCCAGTCTCCTTTGGTGTTTGATGTGGGACACGAGATTGCTCTGCATGCATTGCAGGGGAATGGTGCCTCATCTGTTGGTGAGGGGGATGTCTCATGATTTTTCTTGAGTGTTGCAGGAAACTGGTGTATATTCCTGAGTCAGGATGGGGATGGCCATCAAAACTCGTTTTGGTTCAGCGACGTCAGCACTCCTGTCTAGTTGCGAGAGACACATCAGAAATCTCCTCGAGGCTTGGCATGGCAATAGGCATTCCTCTTATGTGAGACGGAGTCCCAGGGTTCCATTCCAGGTGCTACAGGGATATTGGGATTCCTATCAATTTTCAAGAGGAGTCAGGCATCGTGTTCTTTTGAAGCAAGGAAATCCAGCTTTCTTTCCTCTCGGTTTTGTCAAGGGATGTGAGGCCACTTGTCCAGATGAGGCGGGGAACCAGGGCTTTCTCTAGGGTCTCCACAGGGGATTCAGACATTCCTTCATCTTGTGAGATGAAAGTCGAGCCTGCATTCAAGTCACTGCAGGGAAATCCGGCCATATTTCGAGTCAGGGCATCTCGGTGTCCATTTCCACTCGAGGCAGCAAACTCCGGGTCCCTCTTAGATACATATAGCTCAGAGAGGTATCCTCATGAGATTCTTATGAGAAGCTGGCGTTCCTCTTATGTCAAAGCCAGCTAATCCGCTTCCTATCTAGATGTTTTGGGGGTACATGGAACTTTTGTCGATTTGATGTGCTAAACTTGATGTTCTTCTAGACTTGATAACGGTGTTCTCGGGGAATCTCTGGAGTTGCCCCAAGGAAGTCAAGCCACTTGTCTTGTTGATGGGGGAACGCGGATGGCTCACTTCAGACAATGCATGAGAATCTGGACTCATATCGAGTTGAATTGGGGAACACGGAGCTCATTCATGTTGCTGCGGTGACGTCAGGGTGCCTCTAAACTTGTGACAGTGTTCTTGAGGACTCTCTGGAGTTCCATCCAGGAACTCCAGGGTACCTTTCGTGTTTGAGTGGAACAAGGAACTTATATCTGCACCCAATGCATGGGGAATCGGACTCATCTGTGGCGAGGGGGAAGTCTCGCCTATTTTCCTCGATTGTTGCGGCGGGAAACCTGGGTATATCAATCTCGAGTTAGGACTTGGATGGCCCTTCTAAAACTCCAGTTTGTTCAGTAGAAGTCAGGACTCATGTCTAGGTTGCACAAGGGACACCTCGAGATTCTCATCGAGGCTTGGCAGGGCAATCGGGGATGCCGCCACTTTCGATGAGACTTAGACCCGGGTCCCTTTCAGTTCCCACAGTGATTGTCGATTCCTATCAATTTTTATTAAGAGGAGTCAGGCTTCATGTCCTTTTGACTACATTGAACTCCAAGATTCCTCTCGAATTTTCAAGGGGAGGATGTGAGGCCCCCTGTCGACATGAGGCGGGGAACTAGGGCTCTTTCTCTAAAGTCTCCATAGGAGATTCACCACATCCCCTCATCTTGGGAGATGAAAGACTAGCCTGCATTCAAGTCAACTGGAGGGAAATCCGGGGCATATTTCGAGTCACGGCATCTCGGTGTTCATTCCACTTGAGGCAGCAAATTCAGGGTCCTCTCACATACCTATTAGCTAAGAGAGGCCTTCTGTTCAGGTTCAGGTGGAATGTTGCATTCCGTTTGAGTCAAAAATAGGGAATCAGCTCTCAATCTCGTATATGATTTGGGGAACCCGGAGCTTTTCTTGAGTTGGTGTGCTGAACTTGGTGTTCCTCTGGACTATATTTTAGTTTTCATAGCAACCATGAAATATCTTGTATGTTAGCATATTAGTAGAGATCATTGAACATATTTATCAAATCATATTATATATGTATATGTTACCTCCATTCCCAGTCCAAATATATATTATATATTCATGTATCAGTCGTCAAAATCGTCTTCAGCTCTCCTGCAAGAAAACTCCCCTTGTAAGAATAAGCCAGTTTCAACTATTAACGCATTGAAACTTCTAATTCATTTGTGGAAATGACCCTGCCGTCCTACAAACTTATAAATACTTTGTTCAGAACCACTCCACAACCGGGGTCTCTCTAGTCCAAGAGAGGAAGGCCAGAATATAGAGAATAGATCATTCTGTTATCAAAATAATACAATTCCTTTTCAATAGTAGAGCTTATTCTAAAAGTTTTCATCTCACCTATAAATTTTATAGTTATATTATATATTTTATACTATTATAATAAATGAAGTGTTACGTTTTTTATTGGACAAAATCAATATCATAGACCCTATACCAAGGCAGAGCAAAATGTCATTATAATTATGTGTTGATGGACGCAAGAGACAGTCGCCTACTAGCAATTAACCAAATAATTATATTGGAAATTCACATTCACAATTAAAGTAAACACTTTATGCCCAACCTTTGAACACCCTACAGGTCATGCCTAACGCTTAATCCAAATCAGATGGCCCAATGATCTAACAACTATTCGATACAACAAAAAACATGACAGATGAAACTTAGATAATTTTCGATACATGATTACAGTATGTGAAATAGCTGCATATAGCCTTGCTTAAAAATTAGGATAACTTATCAATTACTTTCCAACAAAAAGACTTTTGGGGTTGGGAAAGTTGGCAAGGGGATAGAATTTTAAACACCAGGCAGGCTAGAAAAAATTTTGAGATATTTTTAAATTTTTTAAATTGAGCCTTTGTAAAATTAATCATTTAATTTAATGTTTATAATAATGTTTTTTCTGTTGACGAATATTGGAAGGGGGAGAATAACCTTTAAAAGGCACATTTCAGCCTTTAAAAAAGCGCATAGGGGCTAGGTCAATTTGGGAAAATTTTTCCCTTTTTTTTTTGGGTCATTTAAAAATTTTTTTACCCGGAGCCCAAATTTTTAAGTCAAAAAAATGCATTTTAGGAAAAAACCGGGTTAGTTCAATACTGTTTTAAGGCAAGCCTTTTCATTGGGATGAAACCAAAATCCTAAATGTAAAGAAATGGGGGAAGTAAAGTAAAAAAAATGGGGCTGGCCACCTTTAACCCCAACCTTTGTCTTTACGACCTCAATGGGGCCCAAATCACTCCCCCCCGAATTCACTATCCGGGGCCCTGTTGATCAGAAATTTAAAACGAGAGAAGGAGGCTGAATATCCCCTTGGTTTACACAAAGGACCAATATTGTCTCTTGACACAGGGCTGCAGTCACTCACCAAGGTACCAGGCGTATCCTCTCGATGGTGAGTCTTTAAAGAAGCCCGGGAGAAAAGTGGAGCACGAGGGTTCTCCAACGCTCCAGGAAAGTCAGAAGCCAGAAAAAGATAGAGAGAGAGAGAGGAAAAAGAAGAGAGAGACAAGTAAAAAAGACCTGGGGACCTAAAGCTCTAATGGAACAAAGGTGCTTTAATGCATTAGTTTTTCTATGAGTATATACAGGCTGCAGTACAAGAACCTTCTTTCTGGGAACTGATAGAGTTCAGCAAACCAAACAAACTGCAATGGTTACCAAGGGAACAAGGAGTAATATTAGTCACTACGTCAGGAGACAATCCACATCTCAAGAAAGGGGAATTGGACTAAGCAGTTTTGTCTTAAAGAGTTGCTCTGCTGAACTTGGTGTTCCTCTGGCTTTTTGGAACGGTGTTCTCGTGGATTCTCTGTTGTTGTTTAAAGGAAGTCAGGGCCACTTCGCGTGTTGGATGGGGAATTCGGGATGGCTCTGGAGGCACATGCAGGGGAATCTGGACTCATCTCGAGTTGATTTGCAGAACCAACGGAGCCCTTTCGTGGTGCTGCGGTCACTTCAGGGCCCCTATAGACTTGTGACAGTGTTGTTCGGGATTCTCTTGTGTTCCATCCAGGAAGTCCAGTCTCCTTTGGTGTTTGATGTGGGACACAGGATTTGCTCTGCATGCATTGCAGGGGAATGGTGCCTCATCTGTTGGTGAGGGGGAAGTCTCATGATTTTTCTTGAGTTGTTGCAGGAAACTGGTGTATATTCCTGAGTCAGGATGGGGATGGCCATCAAAACTCGTTTTGGTTCAGCGACGTCAAGCACTCCTGTCTAGTTGCGAGAGACACATCAGAAATCTCCTCGAGGCTTGGCATGGCAATAGGCATTCCTCTTGAGGTGAGGACGGAAGTCCCAGGGTTCCATTCCAGGTGCTACAGGGATATTGGGATTCCTATCAATTTTCAAGAGGAGTCAGGCATCGTGTTCTTTTGAAGCAAGGAAATCCGCTTTCCTCTCGGTTTGTCAAGGGATGTGAGGCCACTTGTCCAGATGAGGCGGGAACCAGGGCTTTCTCTAGGGTCTCCACAGGGATTCAGACATTCCTTCATCTTGTGAGATGAAAGTCGAGCCTGCATTCAAGTCACTGCAGGGAAATCCGGCCATATTTCGAGTCAGGGCATCTCGGTGTCCATTCCACTCGAGGCAGCAAACTCCGGGTCCCTCTTAGATACATATAGCTCAGAGAGGTATCCTCATGAGATTCTTATGAGAAGCTGGCGTTCCTCTTTTGTCAAAGCCAGCTAATCCGCTTTCCTATCTAGATGTTTTGGGGTACATGGAACTTTTGTCGATTTGATGTGCTAAACTTGATGTTCTTCTAGACTTGAGACGGTGTTCTCGGGAATCTGTGGAGTTGTCCTTGCCCAAAGGTCAGATCAAGCCACTTGTCTTGTTTGATGGGGAATGCTGGATGACGGGAATGGCTGGCTTTCAGACAATGCATGAGATATCTGGACTCATATCGAGTTGAATTGGGGAACACGGGTAGCTCATTCATGTTGCTGCGGTTGACGTCAGGGTGCCTCTAAAACTTTGTGACAAAGTGTTCTTGAGGTACTCTCTGGAGTTCCATCCAGGGAACTGCCAGGAGGGTCCTTCGTTGTTTGATGTGGAAAAAGGAATTACTATCTGCACCCAAATGCATGTGGGAATCGGGACTCATCTGTTGGCGAGGGGGAAGTCCTCGGCCAATATTTTCTCGTCAGTTGCGGCCAGGGGAACCTGGGGTTTTTTTCCTCGAGTTAGGAACTTGGATGGACCTTTCAATAACTCCAGTTTGTTCAGTGAAGTATGGACACCATGTCTAGTTGCCGAGGAGGGACTCCCCTCGAGATTCTCATCAGAGGCTTGGCATGGCAATCGGATGCCACCTTCGATTCAGACTGGAGAGACTTTGTGGTCCCCTTTCAGTTCCCACAGATGGTGAATTATCGGGATTCCTTTCATTTTTTTAAGAGGAGTGCAGGAATTGTTGTCCATTTCAACGCACCTTAAACTACAAATTTCCCTCTCGATTTTCAAGGGGATGTGAGGCCCCCCCAGTCGAACATTAGGCGGGGGGGAACTGGGCTTTCCCTAAAGTCTCCATAGGGGATTACACACAACCCTTCATCTTGGGAGTATGAAAGACAAGCCTGTATTCCAAGGTCACTGGAGGGAAATCTCGTGCATATTTTGAGTCACGTCATCCTCAGTGTTTCATTTCCACCTTGAGAGGGCGGCAAATTCAGGGTCCCTCACACATACCTATAGCTAAGAGAGGCCTTCTGTTAAGGTTCAGGTGGGAATGATTGGCATTCCCGTTTGAGTCAAAAAAAATAGGGAATCACCTCTCATCCTCTAGATGATTTGGGGGAACCCGAAAGCTTTTCCTTGAGTTGGTGTGATGAACTAGCTGTTTCTCTGATCCTAATATTTTAGTTTTCTATAGCAACCAAAAATACTTGTAGTTAGCATTTTTTAAATCTTGAACATATTTTT
>JAJLRB010000839.1:0-113072 GCA_020976825.1 Odocoileus hemionus | reverse complement strand
TCAATAGGGGACAAAACCCCCTTAACCTACCTAATTTGTGTGATATCCTCGACAAATGTGGGTTTTTTGAATGGGAAATATACAAGTGGGAATATGTGGATTGGCAGGTATAAACAGGTTATTCCAGAGACAGGAATATAGAGAAAATTGTTGGGGTAAGTCATACACAACAGAGTGGATGAGATCAAATATTACAAGTTGGTATAATGATGTCCCCATTAACATAGTGGGGGGTCCCTATGAAAAACAAACAGGACCCAAATGGGTAAAGATTGACAAAAATCAAGAGTGGGATTTAAGGTCCATATAAAAGTGCCTATACGTGTCATAACAAAATGGCAAGTGGGTTGTGCCTGCTTACCACCAAGGTACATAAGGGTGGTAAATATAAATCATCAAGATGAAGCCGAGAAATTTATACAAACCCGATAATATCGGGTGGTGATTTTCACCCCGGATACAGTGGATTTGAGTTTTTTGTCAATCATACACCATGTGGAAAAGTGAATTGTGCATTATAATACAGGGAAGTTAAAAAATGAAATGGGTTTCCCCAAAAAACAAATAATAAAGATGGTCTTTGGTCCCCAGAAGTTTTCTACAGTTGGGCTTGTGAATGTCACAAAGTACTAAGCATATGAGGATTTGTTCCCCCAAAAACCAGTAGAATGGTGAATTGGTTTTTTAATGAAATATATAAGGACGTGTTCCCATTGTTAAATGAAAATACAGAAACGTGTGTGATGTGTCAAAAAATAAACGTGGTTGGGGTTTTGTGGGTATGACCCCCCCACATAGGAAACATTCAATATGGAAAAGTTCCCCAATAACCATAATAAGTTGGGGGGGTTTTGGATATTGATTGCCCATAATACAATTTTGCAAGGTGCGGTATAATCAATACACTGTTAAAAGTAATGACGCCAACTACAGTGGATCAGCCGAGGTCAAGAATATACTGGTGTGGGATTGGACATGAATACAGAGGTGTGTGATGGGTCCAAAATAGAGGGGTTGGTGTGGATGTCATACAGAGTGAAATGTGATCCCTACCCCAATAAGTTAAGTTTTTTTTCAAGTTTTGAATATGTCAAAACATATTGTATGGGGGACTTGTGATGACATCAATAACCATAACAAGAAGGGGCCTTCATAATCCAAAATCCGAATTAATCTCAGGTGTAATGAACGAACCACAGACATTACTTGGATTGCCATGTGGCTTCCAGTCATGATATAAACGGGGCTTGGGGTGGAAATGTGAGACAGGGACAGAGTACTTTTGAGTGAATTGGAAAAACAGAGTGGTTGTGTGGGAAATTGTCCCATTAAAAGCCTGGTCAGTTGGGAATGTTCCCCCCCCGGTATATAGTTTGGGCATACAGGAAGCCTGGCCCAATGTTCCCCCCCCCCCCATATAGTTAAAAAATGTGGGAGTTGATTATTAAAATACATTACAGTTTTTTATTTGGTGTTTTATAATCAATGGGATTACAGCGAGGGAGTGGGTGGGGAATGGGCCGCAAAATCAAATACAAACAGATACAAGAAGGGAGTGTGGATGGTCCCCAGAACAACAAGCATTTGTTTTGTTAAATCGTCCCCCCTCAAACACAAAGAGGTGGTGTTGTTTCAATGTCAATGTCCCAAAAAATACCTGGGGATTATGGATTTCACAAACAAACCCCATGTGGGTGGGTTTGATAAAACCCCCGTTATAAACAGACCTAAAGTTGGGTACCTGGTGGGGGATTGTCCCAAGCAGGTTTATAGTGGGAAATGGAAGCTTTTCCCCATAAAAACCCGTGGATATTGAAAAATGTCCACAATAATAGGAAATAAATCTTGAAAATTTGTCCCCCAATGACAAATTGCAAAGTGGTGCCCCCCTGGTTGAAATTTCCCCCCCACGTGAAAAAAGCCCCTGAGGGTAAAATATGAATGTCCATGGATTGTGTTGGTGAAATGGGTAAATGTCCAATGGGTTAGAGTGGGTGGAGTATGGTCCCCCCCCCATATGTATGGGCCAAGTGGTGGAATGGGTTTTTTGGTTTCCCCAACAACTGTGTGATTGTCCCCCATCAATACAGAAGGTTTTGGGGTGTGAATGACCAAAACACGAATTTACAATTGGGGCAGTGGGGATGCCCCCCGCGACTATTAGTGTGGGTGGAGGATGACCAGGTTAAAATAGATTTGGTGGGTTAGTGTGTCCCCCCATTGGAAAGCCAGTTAGACTGGAGTGAGGCTCCATGTAAAATATATGTGGTGAAGTATAAAAATTTCCATAAAAATTGTAGTGGGGTTTGTGGGAATCCCCCATTCCACTTTAGTTTTGTCCTGATTTCATAAAGAGCACTCATGTTTATTGGATGTCCCCCATGCATAACTGGAATATGAAAAATGTTCCGTAAAACAATAGAGTGTGTGTGTTGAATGTTCCCCCCCAATTCAGAGAGGTTGTGGTCGGGTTGTGGTGGTAAAATAATTTGATTACACTTGGGTCCCTAGAATGGAACACACAGAAATAAACGGTGTTAAAGGTTAGTGGTTTGTCCCAGCTAAATAGAGTTGGGTGAGATTGTGAACCAGACATATAACGTTTTTGAGGTTTTGTCCCACCCCCTTGTGTGAGGGTGTTGGTTGGTCCCCCCATGTACCAGTGTGTGGGTGGAATGATCCCCCCATGAATGCACCTGGCAATTGTATAAAGTTGAATGAATACCTTACAGATTGGTTGTGAAGGTTTTTTTTTTATAAAGAATGGGGATGTTATACCAATTATCTAATTTAGTGCTAAATAATACTGGATCAATACATAAAGGGTTGGGTGTGATGATTTTTATACATAAAAAAATCCTGGTCCCAAGTAGGTCCACAATTCCAATTTAGGGTGTAAATTTCAAATGACAGAATTAATGGGTTGGAATGTGACCCGTCCCCAATGAAGTGGCAAAAGTTGCCAAATGTGGGGGATTGACATAAAAAAAATTCTGTGGGGATGTCCATAAAAGAGGGTGAATTTTTTTTGAATGCCCCTAATTAGAAGTGTTAATATGAAAAAATGGGTAATTCCATGGCAGATTTTGGGGTGTGTGGAAAGGATGTCCATATATAATTCCTGGAGGGTTGGTGGACATAATCATCGAAAGAGGTGGGAGTGGTGGTGAACCCCAGAAAAACAGTGGGGCTGTTTTGAATGTATTAAAAAAATAATAAGTGAAATGGTGAATGTGGTTTAAATTACAACGGATATGTAATAAATGGTCGTCTTTACACATAGCGCATGGAGATGCTCAGAAAAATACATTTGGTTGTGTTTTTTAAATCCCCACGAATAACAGGTGGGGGAATTTGTTTCCCCCCCCCCCACCCCCCCTCCCCATTACCCCCAGGATTAGAGTGGGGGGAATTTACGAAAAGTTCCTCCTCAAAACAGAGTGAGTATGGATTGTTCCCCCCCAGAAAACGGTTGGGGTTTTTTTTTTTGAGATTGTCCATTAAACCTGGGAAAAAAGCCATGGGTGGATGTCTTGCATGGTGGCAAAAAAATGTTGTGCTATTACAAAGTTCCCGGGCTGGGTTTGTGATGGTCCCCCCCCATTGCCAAAAAAGGTGGGGGCCGTGAATAATTCAGTGGGACTGAAGGAGTTGGTGATGGCAAAAGAAAACACATTGGGGGGGCAAATGCCCATTGGTACCAGTGGGTGTGATTGTAAAATGACAGGCCCTGGAAGTAGGAAAAAAAATGTGGCAAAAAACAATTAAATTCTGTGAATTATTGGGTCGGTGATTAGAGTGGGATATGAATGAAAATGTCCAAAAAACTGTGATGAGTGGCAAAATTTTAAAATGTTCCCCCAATACAATATTATATCCGAGTGAGGGTGGGGTAAATCAAAACACCCAACTACAACAGGGGTTGTTTGATGAGTCCCCCCCATACAAACAATGTTGGGATTTAAGAATGTCTTCATAAATTAAATAGAGGGAATAAAGGAAAGAAGTCCAACAACCGTAATACTGGGGGCATGTGGATATATTGATAACAATAAAGAAGTATGGTCTTTTGGCCAATAACATTGGTAAAGGATGGTGGAGGTGTGGAGTGTGAAAAAACCCACAGAAATTAACAGTGGGGATTTTTTTTTAAAGGTTCCCAGAAAACATAGTGGGGAACCGTTGGGGAAATGTCCCCCCCCTAAGTATTAGTGTGGGAACCTTTTGTTTGATGTCCCCCCCCCCATAAACATAAAGTGGTGTGTAGGGTGGAAATGTCCCCCCATAAAGAGGTGGATGTTTGATTGACCCATATGTTTTTAAAGGTACATAATTATGATTGGTCCACCCCAAATAAAAAACAGTATAGTGGCGAGTAGTGATTGTCCCACCATACAATAACCACTGGTTTTTTAGAATGAAAATAAATTTGGTTACATTTGCCGTTTGTGTTTTTGTTTTGACCCCCCAACAGATGAAAACATGCGAGTGGATTTTGTTTTTTTAGGAACCCCCCATTGGGTGGCCTTTTTGTGAAGGTTTTTTCAAACAATTGGTTATTTTGTGGGGGTATAAGTTATAACACTTGTTTAGGATGGGGTTGCGTAGGAAGCCATAATTAAGTTGAAAAAAATATGTCCAAATAAACCAAGAAGTGTTTGGGTTGTAATGTTTCCCACAATTAGTCCCCCCCCAGAATCCATTGTGGTTGTGATGGTCCCCCCCCCCCACATATATAGTATGGGAGAATGGTGAAAATTAACATACAGAGTAAGAATTTGGACAAGTGTCCCCTTATCCGATACATAGTAGTGCCAAATTGTGAATTTTCATAAAATAAACTTAAGGATAGGTTTTGTCCCCGTATAAGGTGTGGTGGAAATTGAATGTTCCCCCCCCCCCCCAATGTGGTAAGTGGCATATACGGATGGGCGCCACATATGGCCCACCTGGTTTGAAACTTCCTTAACCCTTCTACTTTGGTGTGTGAATTATTCCCCTCTGTGGGCGGCATAAAGTGGGTTATTTTTATGATGACATAAAATACAGTGGGGAAATGTTTGGATTGGCCCAGTATTATTAACAGGTTTCAAGAACAGATAAATCATAGAGAAAGAATTAGTGTAAGTCCCCCCCATAACACACCAGAAGTGAAGAGAATATCATATACCAAGGGGGGGTTTGATTTGAAAAAGGTGCCCGTTTGGATTGACATATACGTGGGGTATGAGTCCGTAAAACATAGTGGGGGTCCCCCCCCCAATGACAAAAAAACCAGACAAAATGGTAACAATGATTGACTTCCAAGAGATGTGATTTTAAAAATGTCAATATAAAGTGCGTTAAGTCCAATGCGTGGAACCCCAATACAATGCAAAGTTGAGGTTTTTGGGTGGATAATTTAAACCCACAAGTAACATAATAGGTGGTAATGGGTCAAATATAATCCTTTCAAGTGAGCCGTGATACCCAGACAACCGATATAATTTCGGGTTGGGTGGGATTGTCCCCGGATTAAACAGTGATTTTATTGTGGGGGTTGTTTCCATATCCGTAACACCATGGGTGAAAGATGTTCCCCCCAAAAAATATTACCTGAGTTAGGAAGATGGTCAAAAAACCCAAAGTAAAAAAGGTGGGGGTCCCCCCCCCTATGGTCCCCCCCCTTGGTCAGAGGTTACAAGTGGTGCCCCTGGGTGATGTTCCCCACAAGTAATAAGCAAATAAGGTGGGATGATTGTACCCCCATAAACCAGTAAGATGTGGCTTTGTTAATGAAATAAGAGGAATGTCCAATGTAATGAATTAAGATTAACCGTGTGAATTGTCCCCCCAAAAAAGCACGGAGTGTGGGTGGTGGGGAATGTTTCCCCCCATAACATAGAAAAATTCATATGATGTTCCCCCCCCCATTTACCATAATAGTGGGGGTTTATTTTTTTTTTGAAAATGTCCAAAACATAATTGCAAGACAGTTGCCGGTAAATAATCCAATAAAAACTGCAAGTTATTGAACCCCGCCCATCTAAACCAAGGTGGACAATTGGGCGGCATGGTCTGAATATACTTGGTGGTGGTTGAATGACCATACCCATTGAAAATACAAAGAGGGTTTGGGTGAATGGTCCCCCCCATAGAGGTTGGGATGGGTGGAATGTCCCCCAATTACAGAGTTTGGAATGTGATGTCCCCCCCCATTAGTAGTTTTTTCAGTGTAAATGTCCCCCCAAATAAAATAATTGAGAGGGCAGTGAACATTCAACACAAAACAATGGGGCCTTTAATTCAAAATCCATCATACCGAATAATCTTCGGTGGGTTTTTGATGACACACAAAATACTGGTGGCCATGTTTTTGCTTTGTCCCCAGAAATTATTAATGGCCGTTTGTGAAGGTGGAGTACAAAGAAATTAGCTTTTGAAAGTGGATGAAAACCCAGAAGGTGTTTTTTTTGTTGAATGTCCATAAAGCCTGGTCTGGTGGGAGTTTCCCACCCCGTAAATATAAGGTGGCCATGAGCCCTGGGCCATTCCCCCACCCCCCCCCCCCTATAGTAAATGTTTGGGGTGAAAATAAACATACCATACCATATTTTTGTTGTGTTTTTTTTTTTTTTATTTTTTTATAATCATGAAAAGATACAGAAGGGTTGGTTGGATCGCCAAACAAATTGACAGATACAGAAAGGGTGGCGGTTGAAAATGTTCAACAACACCCACAACTGGTTTTTTGTATCCCGTACCTCAAACACAAGTTTGTGTTTTTTATTTCCCATGTCCAAGGTAATAACTTGGTGAATATGGAATTCCAACAAACCCAATGGGTGGGTTTGGGTGAACCCGTTTACCAGATAAAGTGGGCTGTGATGTTAACAGAAGGGTAAAAAAAATAGGGGGATGGAGCGGTTATACAAATAAAACCCGTTGGGGGAAATTGATGGGTTCCCCACATAGAGGGAGAATCTGGCTTGAAGTCCCCAAATGGAATTGGCATGTGGGCCTGTGGGATGTCCCGTGAAAGCCTGAGGATTTTTGATGTCATGGACGTTGGAAAAGGGGAATTGTTCCAAAGTCGAGTTGGGGTAAAAATGAAGTTTCCATAAATGGTTAAATTGGCCCCAAGTGGGGGGGGTTGGGAATTAGTGGTTTTCCATACAACTGTTGATTGTCCCCCCATCGAGAAACAGAGTAGGGTGGGTTGATGAAACCATACAGAAATACATGGGGCCTGTGGATGGTCGAAATTATTAGTGGGTGGGTTGAGATGACAGGTTGCAAAAAAATATGAAATTGGTGTAGGGTGGTGGTCCCCCCCATGTAAAAAAGCCAGTAATGTAGTTGGGATTAATCATGTTTTATAATGGAATTTATGAAAAAATTGTCCCATAAATTGTAGTTTGGGTGTGTGTGGCTGTCAAAATCATTTTCACGTATTTGTGCCACCACCTGAAATGTCCCCCCCCCCCATAAAAAGACGCTCCATGTTGAATTGTCAATGCCAATGCAAAAATACTGAATATGAATTTGTCCCCCGTGGGCAAAATAAGAGTTATATTGTGGGTTGTGGTATGTCCCCCTAATTATCCCGAGAGATAAGGGGTGGTTGTGTGGGTTATATATAAAATTGTGATTACCAAACTGGGTTCCTTGAATGACACAAATTAAAAAACGTGTAGGTAAAAATAGGGTCCCCCAGGAAAAATATAATGGGGTGGAGAATGGTACAGATTAATACTGTTTTTTGTGGGTTTTTTTGTGTTCCCCCCCTTGGGTGTGTTGTTGGTCCCCAGTGTAAAACAAGTGTGGGGTGGGGGGTCCCAATGTCATGGAATCCACCGTGGGAATTGTTAAATTGTGAAATTGATACTAACAAATGGTGGTAATGAAGGATTTTATAAAGCAAAATGGAAGTGGTGACCCCATACTCTAAATAGAAGGGCATAATAATATGTCCCCCATACCATAGAGTGGTTTTGGTGTGATGGGTTTCCAAACAAACAATCGCTTGGGTACCCAGAGGTCCCCATCCAATAGGGTTTGTTAATTTCAATGGAACAACCCATGAATTAAAGTTAGTGGAGTAGACCCGTTCCCACATGAAAAGTGCCAGATGGCCAATTTGATTGTTCCCATTAATATAGAATCCCCCCCTTGAGGGTATGTCCCATAAAAAATGTTGAAATTTTTTTGATCGGCCCTATAGAGTGGGGTAATATGAATTGGGTAAAAAATACAATTGCCCAGTGTGTGGTATGAGTCATAAACATGAACCCTAAAGGGTTGGGGGGTGATTTCAACATCATCGAAAGAGTGGTATGTGTGAAACACAGGAAAACCGTGGGACTTGGGTGAAGTTTTTAAAAATATGAGTTGGGGAAATGGGTGGATGATTGTATACACACCGGATATTAAATGTTCCACCCCGTCCCTACCATTAAGCCGCCAAAATGGAGGAATCCCCCCCTCAGATAAATTAAACATTTGTGTGTTTTTATATGCTCACAATACAGTTGGTGAATGTTCATTAACCCCAGATAGAAGAGTGGATACGCAAGTATGTGCAAACTAGAGTGGGGGGAGAAATGGGGTATTGTCCCCAAGTTGTAAAACGCGTGGGTTGTTATTGAAAGTCCCCATAAAAAAACCTGTAGCATGGTTGATTTGCATTCCTTTTTGGCAATGGTGGCCCAAAAGATTTTTGCCTAATACATAAATGGCCCTTGGTGTGGGTGATTTTGTTCCCCCCCCCCAAATGGCCAAAAGGAGTGGGCCGTGGGATTAATCCAAGTTGGAGAGGTTGTTTTTGGTGATGGCCAAAGAAAAAACAGTGGGGGGTCAAAAATCGCCCTTGGTAAAGAGTGGGTGGTTGATTGTCCCCCCCCCGAGCCCTGAAAAGTGGAAAGTGGTGGCAAAACAACCCAAAAAGTTCTGTCCTGTGATTTGGAGTGTAGGAAATAGATGTGGAATTATGAATTATGTCCCCCCATTCCTGACAAGTTGGGCGAAAAATTATGTCCATAGAATATAATGCCCCCCGAGTGTGGTATCCCAACACAACACACAGGGTTGTGATGTTGGATGTCCCCCATACAATTGTGGATTGAATGGAGTCCCCCCAATAAATAAATAGGGGGTGGGAAGATTTAGGAAATTCCCACACGTAAATAACCTGGGGCCCCTTGTGGGATTATAGAATACAATTAGAGTGGCCTAGGCAAAAATTCAGCCTGGTAGAAAGTAGTGGTGTTGTGGCAAACACACCATGATACTAAGTGGGGATTTTTTTTTTTAAGGTTTCCAAAACAATAGTGGGAACGCGAAGTCCGGTAGAAAATGTCTAGGATAGTGGAAAAACTTTTATTGTCCATAAAATAAAAGTTGGGTTGGTGAAAAGGGTTACATAAAAGAAAGTGGGATGGTGAAAATTTGTTCCAGTTATGTCAGGGTAACATTATGTACAATTTGTCCCATGACAATAATAGTGGCCTGTGAAAATTGGTCCCAATAACAAATACACTGGGAGTATAGATAATACTTGGTACCATTGGTGGTGTCTGTGGTCTTTGGACACAGATTACAATGCGTGAGTGAAATGTTTTAAGACATTGTTTTTGTGGCTGTGGGGGAAGTTTTTCAACCAAATGGGTTTTTGTGTTTTGTATTGTTAATAACACTCTTGAGGTTGGGGGTGCCTAAGCCCCCATAAATAAAAAAAGTGGAATATATATCAATAAAACATAGAGTGGGTTGTGTGATTGCTCCAATAGACCCAGAAGTCCCCATTTGTGGGGGTGGGGATGAGTCCACAAACATATATAGTGGGGGAAAGTTTGAATATCATCACCAAAGAGGTAAGAAATAACAATAGTTCATACATAATCATTAGTGGGGGCCAATGTGGGAATAATTGTTTCCAATAAATACTAAAAGGAAAATTTGGTTTTGAGTTTTCATAAAATGGGTTGTGGAAATGAAAAATGTCCATTGTAAAAAGTGCATATGGAAAAAATGGGCCGCACATTTAATGTTCCACCCTGTGAAACTTCTTACCTACATTTGGTTTGGGGTGATATCCCTCGACAAAGAGGGTTTTTTTTGGGATGACAATAAACAGTGAAATTGGTTGATGGCAAGTTTTTAATAACAGGTTTTTTTCCCCAAAACAGAATTTAATAAGAGATTGTGGGGGGTAGTCATACACACATGAGTGGAATGAAAGATTTTCAATATACCAGGGTGGTTTGATTGAACGTTGGTTTTTTTGAATAGACATATACAATTTTGGAATAATGAAAACACTGTTCCGTAAAACAATATGGGTTTTCCCCCATGACAAAACAGAACCCCAATGGTATGATGACCCCTTCAAGGAAGTGGGTACTTTATTTTTTAAATGTCCCCATATAAAATATGTTGCGTAAAATAGTGGTATTTCCCATAAACCAAGCAAAGTGGGGTGTGAATTTAAACAAAGTAACAATAGGGTTGGTAAACAAATTAATTCTTTTCAAGTGACGTGAAAATTTACACAAACCGATTTATATTCGGGGTTGGATGTTTTGGATTACAAAGTGGATTTGTTATTGGTTTTTGTCCCCCCCCCATTCTACAACCATGGAGTTGAGAAATGTCATTAATATACTGATTAGGATCTTGTCCCCCAAAAAAAAACATAGTAGTTGGGTCCCTCTTGTCCCCAAAAGTTTTTTTACAGTAGGCCTTGGTAGTATGCCACCACAAGTAATAGGCAAAAATAAGTGAATGATCCAATAAACAGTTAAGATGTTTAAAAATGTTGTTATGAAATATAAGAGAATGTTCCCCCCCATGTAAAAAATGAAATAGAGACCGTGGTGGGGGGAATGTCCGAATAAACAAGTTGTGGTGGGTGGTGTGGATGTCCCCACATAGAAAATTCAATATGAATGGTCATACATAAAGGGGTTTGGAATGTCCAAAACATATTAACAGGTTGCGGGTAAAAAAATAATCAATCACTGCAAGTAATTGACTCAAACCTAAAAACAGTGGGGGGAAAATCGAAATGTCCAGATATTACAGTTTGTGGTGGAATGAACATGGGAATACAAAGGGTGTGGAATTGTTCCAATATAGGTGTGTGGGATGTCCATAACATAAGGGTGAATTGTGAGTGTCCCATATGTAGTTCAGTTGAAATGTTCAAATTAAAATAATTGTTGGGCTTGGGTTGACCATCAACACGAAACCAAAGGGGCCTCATAATCATTGATAATCCCTCGGTGTGGAAATGACACACATACTGTGGATGTTTTGCCTTGTTCCCCCAAGATAAAATGCTTGTTTGAAAAATGTTAGAACCCCAGAGAACTTTGAATTGTGGGGAAGAACAAGTGTTGGGTGATGTCCCCCATAAAGCCTGTTCCCTGTGGATTATGGGCCCCCCGTATTATAGTGCAATAGCCTGCCCCGCAAAATTGGGTCTATATACATGTTGTTGATATAAAAACATAACAGTTTTGTGGATTTTTTTTTTTTATTAATCAAATTGATACAGAGGGTGGTGCTCGCAACAAATTACCAGATTACATGAGGTTGTTGTATGGTCAAACAACACCTGAGTTATGTTAAATCGTCCCCTCAACCCAGTGTGGTTTTTCAATGTCCAAGATAAAAATACTGGGAATATGGGATTCACAAACCCCCAGTGGGGGTGTGGACCGTTTTATTTTAACAGATAACGTGGCTTTGATGTAAGAGGTAAAAGGGAATGGAGGAAAATATCATAAAACCGTGGTGAAAAAATGGAAAAAATGGTCACAAAAGGCAGGAGATCTTGATGTCCAAGAATGCAGTGGGCTGGTTGAAGTCGTTGAAAGCTGAGGGAAATTTTTGGAATGTGTCCCCCATAGCGGGGAAAAAAAATTGGATGTTCCCCATGTAAGAGTTTGGTGTTATATTGACCCCCCCCCCCCCCCCATGTTGAAAAAATTTGCCAATTTTGGTTTTTTGGTTTTATCCAACATACTGTGAAATTGGCCCATCCGATCACAGAAGTGGGTGGTTGGGATGACCACCAGATACAGGTGGCTGTTGGATGATCCCGAATTATAAAGTGGGTTTGGAGAATACAGGTAAAAAATAGAATTGGTGTGGGTGGTTCCCCCCCCCAATGGGAAAAGCTTGTATAAAGTTTGGAAATCATTAAAATATTTGGATTAAGGAATGGTTTCCATAATTGTAAAGTTGGTGTTGGTGGGTCCATTCCCCTTATTGTCCCCCCACCGCCTGATGTCAAAAAGATTCTCTGTGAATGTTTCCCAATGCAAACTGAATAAATGAAAAAAAAAAAATTGTCCCGTTACAAAAGAGTGTGTGGTGAAATGTCATTACCCAAATAGTTGTGTTGGTTATACTTGAATTTACCAACTGGTCTGATTGAAACTACAAATTACTGTGGGGTATGTAAAGTTGTTCCAGATAAGTTGGGGGGTGTTAGAATGACAGTTAAGTAACGTTTGTGTTGTCCTTTGTGGGTTGTGGGGGTGGGGTCCCCCCATAAACATGTGTTTGATTGTCTCAAGAAATGCACCTGGGAGAATGTAAAGTGATGGAACTACATGGTGGTAAGTGTTTAATAAAAGAAGATGTTGACCCAATATCTATAAGTGCCAATAATAATGTCATACATAGAGTGTGGTGATAGTTATAACCAAAAATCTGGTTTTCCCCAGAGGTCCAATCAAATAAGGGTGTAAAAATTTTCCCAAAAATGACAAAATATATGGGGGATGTTGGACCGTATCCATGAGTGGGGGCAGTGCATGGTGAATGTCCCCATATAATAATCTAGGTGGATGGTTCAATAAAAATGTGAAAATTTTTTTGATGCCCTTAATTGAGTGTTAGTATGATTTTTGTAATACTATGCAGTGGTGGTGGATGGTATTCAATATTTAACAAAAGGGGTGTGTATAAATCAATCGAAAGGTGGGGTTGTTGGGAATCACAGGAAACCAGTTGGCCTGTGATGTTTTAAAAAAATTAGTGGGAATGTAATGTTTTGTAATACAACGAATTTATAAAGTCCCGTCCCCTTATACATACGCAATGAGAAATCTCAGAAATTTACATTTTTTTGGGTTGTTTTTAGCTCCAATAAACAGTGAGGAATTGTTTCCATGAACCCCATATAGAGGTGGATACGAATGTTCAAAAAAGCAGAGTGGTTTATGTAAAAAAAAATGTTTCCCCCCCCAAGAAAAACCGGTTGGTTTTTGAAATGACCATAAAACCCTGAGCATGTGGATATGTCTTGCATGGTGCTAAAAAAGTTTGCTAATACAATATGCTGGGTGGTGAATTTGTTTCTAATGCAAAAAAAGTGGGCCGTGGGATTAATCAGTGGAGAGGTTTTTTGTTTTGGGGCGAATGGGCAAAAAAAAGAAAACGGTGGGTGGGCAAATTCTCCCTGGCGGCTGTGGGTGGGGTGGATGATTCAAGGCCCCTGAAAGTGGGGGATGTGGCAAAAACATAAAATTTTTTACTGTTGATTTTGGGGTTTTGTTGGATAAGAGTTGGGAATATGAAATGTCCCCCATCTGGGAAGTGCAAATTAAAAAAAATGTACATATATATGCCCGAGGGTGGGTATCAGCACAACCACACATTGGGTTGTGGGATGTCCCCATACCATTGTGTGGGATATGAATTCCATAAAATATAGTTTGGGATAGATAGGAAAACAAGGTCCCCCAACACTATACCTGGGGCTTGTGGATATGAATTACATAGAGGTTGGGGCTGGCACAATATTACAATTTTGGTAAGAAGTGGGGGTGTGGAAAAAAACACAATATTTACATTGGGGGGGGAAAATGTTAAAGGGACCAAACAATAAGTGGGAACGTAGGATGTTCCCCTAGGATAGTGTGGACCTTTTTGGAAAAAAAATGTGTGCCCATTAATAAATAAAAAGTCGGGTGGGGTGAAGGACATAAAGGGGTGGAATGTGAAATGTCCCCCCCCATAAAAAATGTAGTAACAATATGATGAACATTACAGAATAGAGGGGCGAGGTGCATGTACAACATTACAATACCACTGGGGGTGTTAGATTTAACGAAACACCATGGCTTAACAACCTGGGTTGGGTGTGTTTGAAACACAGATCCCTGTCAGACCCATGGCGAGTTAAGGATGGATTTTTAGACCTCCCATGTAGCCTTGTGGCTGTGAAATTTTTTTTACCAAGCACCATTGGTTTTTTTTGTTGTTTTTATAACACCACCAATGGTGGTGTGCGAAAAGCCCATAAGTTTAAAGTTGAATAAGTCCCCCCCCCCCCCCATAAACCAGATAGGAGTTGTTGTGGGGGAATTGTCCCAATAGAACGAGAAGTCCAATGTTTGTGATTGGAATTGTCCCACATAAAATATTAGTGAAATCTGTTGGAAATCATAACAGAGGTAGAATAGTAAACATGGTCCCATATTCATATATTAAGTTGGCAAATGTGAATGTCCCCCCCAAAAATTACTAATGAAATTGTTATTTTTGCAATAAATGTGTGGTAAATGAAAAAATGTCATGTGGTAGTGGCCATATGATATGGCCGCACACAATGCCCACCTGTGTGAAAACTCACCCTTACCCTTACTTTGGGGGTTGGGGTGTGAAATATCCCGTCCGGACAGACAAAGTGGGGTTTGGATGACAATAGTAACCTAGTTGGGAATTGTTTAAGAATGGGCAAGTTTTATAAACAGGTTTTTTTTTCCAAGACAGAATTAATAAGAGATTTGGGGTGTAGTCTCCCCATACACAACATGAGTGGAAGTGAAGATCCAAGATTCATATACAAGTGGAGTTTTTTTTATGAAAATTGGTTTTTTCTTGAAATGACCCATTTATTAACAGTGGGATATGAAATTGTCCCCCCCCGTAAAACCAATATGTGGGGGTCCCCAACCAAATACCCAGAAAACAATGACAAATAATGGTTAAAATGATGTACTTCAAAGAGTTGGGGAATTTTAATTGTCCAATAAAAAAAGTGCCCCTAATAAGTGTGTTCCCCCCCATACATGCCAGTGGGGTGGGTTGGATTTTTAACCAAAGTAACATAGGTGGGTAAATAAATAATCTTTTTTTCAAGTGGAGCGTGATTTACCACCCGATTAAAATCGGGTGGTGATTTGGTGAAAAATGGGTTCCCCCCTCGGAATTAACAGGTGGATTAGTTGTTTATGTCCCAGTTTTTCCGTTTACACCCTTGGGGGGTTGAGATTGTCCATAAAAATACTGAGAATAGGATGTCCAAAAAACATAGTAAATGATGGTCACCCCCCTTTGGTCAGGAGGTTTTTAAAACAGTGGGGCCTGGTGATGTCCCGCACAAGTGTTAATAGCAATAAGTGAAAATGTCCAAATAAAAACAGTAGAGATTGTGGATTGTTTGTATGAAGAATATAGAGAGGATTGTGTTCCCCCCAACCCCAATTTTAATGAGAAAATAGAAGACGTTGGGTGGGATGTCCCATAAAGTGTGGGTGGGTGTGGAATGTGTCCCGACAAAAAGAATTTCAAATGAAATTTGTTCCCTCCCCCCATAAATCATTATAGTGGGGGTTTTTTTGATTGTCCCAACATATTAACAGTGGTTGTGGGCGTTATACTCCCCAATACACTCTTAGCCCAAGTAATGACCGCATCCTACAGTGGGTGAGTGCGATGGTCCAAAGATTTTAACTACTGGTGTGTGGAGATGGACCCAAACCATGAAAAATAACAAAAGGGTTTGGGAGTTTTGTCTGTCCCCCATTAGAGGTTTGTGTTGATGTTCCCCCCATGAACAGAGGTGGAATGAGTGGGGATGTCAATGGTCAAGTAATGTATTTTCCAGTTTTGAATTTGTCCATAAAATTAATTTGTTGGGCCCTGTTGGACCATCCACCACAAAACAAATGGGGGCCTTTCCTCAATACTCATTTGAAAATCCCTCGGTGTTGAATGACAACAACCAATTACTTGTTTGGAAATGTTTTGGCTGTTCCCAGAATAATTAATGGGCTGAAGGTGGGGATGTGAAGAAGAACAGAAGAAAGCTTTTGATTGTGATTGAAAAAAATGGGGTAGTTGTGTGGAGGAATGGTCCCCCCAATAAAAAGGCCCCTTGTCCGCCCTGTGGATGGTCGTAAAATATTTAGTTGGCATAGCCCCCTCCCCATGTGTTCCCCCCCCCCCCCACCTTATAGTATGGTGTGATATTATATTACCATACCAGATTTGGGTTGGATGTTAAATTATCAATGATACCAAGAGGTGTGAATTCCGAGCCAACAAATAACAAGATAACAGAAGGGTGGTGGATGTCCACACAAACACAGTTTTTTTTTAGTAAATCGTTCCCACTTCAAACACAGTGTGGGGGGGGTTTACCCCATGATCCCCAAAGTTAAAAAACTTGGATATGGATTTTTCGACAAAAACCCAGTTTGGTTTGGTTTTGTAACGTTACAGATAAAGGGTGGCTTGTGGGATGTTACGTAAGAGTAAATAACAGGGGAATGTAGGAAAAAGTAAATCCAATAAACCCCGTGGGATTAGGATGGTCTCCCCCACACTAGAGTGAGATCCTTGATTTTTGTCCCATGAAAAATGAGCAAAGTGGCTTGTTGAAATTTGTTCCCCCCCCCCCCCCGTTGGAAAGGCTGAAATGAATTGATGGGTCCCATGGACCTGGGGAAATGGGAAATTTGGTTCCAAAATGATTTTAGTAGGTGTTGTATGGAATTGTCCCATATTATATGATGCCCAAAATTAGTGTTTTTGGTTTTTTCCATCCACAACTGGTGGGATGTCCCCATCGCCGATACAGATTGTGGGATGTGGAATGCCACCAGATTTTTAACAGTGGCTGTGTGAATTGGTCGAATTATTAATGTGTTGAGGAGGATGAACTAAGGTTATAGAATGGTGGTGTGGTGGTCAATGGAAATGCAAAATGTAGTGGAATATTCAATGTTTATATTTGGGAATTTATGGAATGTCCCCCACGCAAATTAAATGTAGGTAGGGTTGTGGTGGTCCCCTTCCCACACTTAAAGTTTTTTGTCTGATGTCCCCCCATAAAGAAAGCTTCAATAGTGGGATTGTCCGAAATGGCACTACTGAAAAATAATAAATATGTTCCCCGGTTACAATGAGTGGTGATGGTGGGAATTAGTCCATTCAGAGAGTGTGGTGGTGGTGGGTGGTATAAAAAATTGGATTACACTGGTGTCACCTGAAATTTGGACAACAAAATTAAAACGGTGGTAGGTAAAAGTTGGTTCCCCCAGATAAAAATAAGTGGGGTGGAGATGAAACAAAATATTAACCTTTTTTTTTTTTTGGTGGGTTGTTCCTTTGTTTGGTGGGTGTGTGGGTCCCATGTAAAAACATTGGGTGTGGTGGGATATTGGTCACCCAATGAAATTGTCACTGGAATTTGTAAAGTTGATGAAACTACAATGGTTTGGAGTTTTAAATAAAGTAAGGGATTTGTGAACCCCAGTATCCTTTAATAGTGGTCCAAATAATAATGGGTTCATCCACATAGGCGAGTGGTTGGTGGGGATGGTTTATACAAAAAAATCTTGGATCCCAGAAGGTCAAAAAATACAATTATGGGTGTAGTTCCATTTGACCAACGATTATGTGGTGGAAGTTGGAAAAACGTTCCCCCATGAGGAAGTGCAGTGCATGGTGGAGATGATGTCAATTAGAAGATTATTCTGGTGATGTTCACATCAAAAAGTATTTGAAAAAATTTTTTTTTAATGGCCCCCCATAGAGTGGGGTTATAATTGGTAATAGGTAAACAAAATGCCAGTGGGTGGTTGGAAGGTCCCATAATATATTACATAGGGGGTGGGGGTGATATCCAATCCGAAAAGTGTGGGGTGTGAGGGTGAAACACAGGAAACAAGTGGGGCTTGTTGGGAATTGTTTAAAAATATAGTGAATGGGAGGAAAGTGGATGTTGGGGGATGTGTTGGTTGTATACATAGCCGGAAATGTATAAAATGTCGTCCCCTTAACAATAAGCGCACATGAGATTCTCTCAGGAAAAATTACATTTATTGGTGGGGTTTTTTTTTTTTATGCCCCCGTCAATTAACAGTGGAATGTTCCAATGGAAAACCCAGAATAGGGAGGGGGTGAATTTACAAAGTCCCGCAAAAAACAGAGTTGGAGTAAGTAGATGTCCCCCCCCCCCCCCCTCAGAAAACGGTTGGGGGTGGGTATGATGTCCCCCCACCCCATTAAAACTTGAGCAAATGTTTGGGATTGGTCCCTTGCATGGTGGCAAAAAAGTTAGCTTTTTTTATACCATAAATGCCCCTTAGGAGTTTGTTTATTTGTCCCACATGCAAAAAGAGTTGGTGCCCCCCCCCCCCGTGAGATTAATTCAGTGGAAAGAGGTTTGTTGAATGGCAGAATGAAAACAGTGTTGGTGGGGGCAATGCCCTGGGTAGAGTTTTGGGTGTGGGGATTGTCCCCAGGCCCTTGAAGTGTATGAATTGATGCCCCCCAACAATAAATTTTCTCCCCCCTGAATTATTGGATTTTGGTGGGTGATAAGAGGTGTGGGATAAATGAGATGTCATTTGGTCCCAATCGTTGTGAAGTGAAATTATGGTCCATAATAAATAATCCCCGAGGGAGGTATCAACCAACCACACAGGGTTTTTTTTTGTGATGTCCCCCATAACAATGTGTGCTAGGTAAAAATGATAAGTTGGTCCATAGAAAATATAGTGGGAATACAAGGAACGTCACCACTCGTCAATATACTGGCTGTTGAAAATATGAAACGAATAGAGTGGCTGCACTTTTTATTGGCAAATATCATTGGGTAGAGTGGGTAGCTGAAAAACCACAAGATTAACAAGTTGGATTTATAAGGTCCAAAACATAGTGGGGAAAACGAGGATTGTCTAATATATATAGGAGATGAAGTGTAGAGGACCTTTGAAAAAATGTCATAAAGTAAAAGTGGGGTGTGAGTGTCCCATAAAGTGGTGGAATGTGAATTGTTTCCCCATTATGTTAGTTACCAATTATTAGATGTTCCATATCATATAAGGTGGGGCCCCTGGTGGATGTCCCATAAAACATACACTGGCTGGGGTTTTTATTTAGATAAAAAATGGGGGGTTACATTACTGTGTTTGGGTGGGGTTTTGGACCACAAGATATTAAAATGCCTAGTGGGATGGATTAGTTTTAGACATGTTGTTGGGCTATTGTGTAAGGTTTCTACAATGGGTTTTAGTGTTGATGTTTAAATAACACTGGGTGTGCCGAAGCCCTCATATTAAGTGAATATATGTCAATAAACAGTAGAGTTTTGGGGAGGGTGATTGTCCCCCCCCATAAGAACAGAAGTCAATTGTGGATGTTATTTGTCCCAAACATTATGATATAGTGGGAAATGGTTGAAAATCCATACACAGAAGTTAAATATGAACAATTTGTCCCATAGAAGGATCCATATAATTTAGTGGGCCCCATGTGGAAATGTCTTCATAAATACTAAAGGAATTGTTATTTGGTGTCATAAATGTTTCGTGGGAAATGGATGTTACATTGGTGTAGTGGGGCAAATATTGAATGGGCCGCATGACATATTGCCCACCCACCTGTGGAAACTCTTTTACCTACCCCTTTGGAGTTGGATATTCCCTCCGACAAAAGTGGGGGATTTTGGGGATGAAACATATACATTGGAATGTTGTAAACAGCCAGGTGGGAATGTTGATAAACACGTTTTTATAACAAGGTTTCCAAGAACAGATTTTATTAGAAGTGGATTTGTGGTAAAGTCCCAATACAACAAACAGAGAGTGGAAAATGAAGATTCAATAAATACAGGGTTTTTATTTGATGAAAGTGTGGGGTTTTTGATTTAGAACATATAACAGTTGGAATATTGAATGGTCCCCACGTTAAACCATAGTGGGGTCCCCCCCCCCCCCATGAATACAACAGGGAAACAATACAAAGGAAAATGAAAATTTGGACTTTTTGCCCAAGGGACAGTGGGATTTAATTGTTCCAATAATAAAAGTGGCCTAAGTAAGTGGTTCCATACAAATGCCAGTGGGGTTGTGTGATTTTAAAACAAGTACCATAGGGTGGGTAATAAATAATCTTTTCAAGTGAGCGTTGATATAAACAACCGATATAATTCGGTTTTGTGGAATGGTGAGTCGGATGAACAGTGGATTGTGGTTTGTTTGTCCAATATCCCGTAAAACACCATGTGTAGATGGTTCCCCCCCCCCCCCCAATATATTACTTGAAAGTTAGGAATGATCCCCCCCCAAAAAACATAAGTTAAAAAAAGTGTCACCATTTGTCCCCAGAAGTTTATACAGTGGGCTGGTGGGAATGTGTACCCCCCACAAGTATCGTAGCCATAAGTGGGATTGTCCCCATAAAACCAGTAGAAAGAAAATGATTGGATGTCTATGAAATATAATAAAGAGGAATTTGTTCCCCCATGTTAAGATTGAAATAGAGACGTTGGGTGGTGTGATGCCCCCCATATAAAAGTTTGTGGGGGGGTGTGATGTCCCCGCACCCATAAGAAATTTTTCATAAAATGGAATGTCCACCCCCCCCCATACATAATAGATGGGGGGTTTTTATTGAGCTTGTCCCCAAAACATAAATTACACAGGTTGCCCGTATTAATTCTAAATACCGACAAAACCTGCCAAGGTAATGGGACGCATCCCTACACCAGTGGAATTTGCGAATAGGTCAAAAGATTAATACTTGTGGTTGTGGATGAAAACAATGAAGATTACAAAAATGGTGGTGGGGGAAATGTTTCCAAAATAGCAGAGGTGGTTGGTGTAATTTTCCCCCCAATAACAGAGATTGAAATGTAGGAATTGTCCCATTATGTAAGTTTTTCATCTGGATGTCCATAAAAAATTGTTGCCCTAGATGACATATTCAACAACAAACAATTGGGGGGCACTACAAGATCATTTGATAAATGCCTCGGGTGGTGGGAATGACACACAACCACTACTGGTGGGGAATGTTGCCCCTGTCAAGATCATAAGTGGGCTTTGGTGAATGTTGGAGACAGAGTAAAAAGCTTTGATTGGATTGGAAGAAACAGTAGTTTGTGGTGAATAGTGATGTCCCCCATAAAAGCCGCTGTCCCCTGTGGATGGTCCCCCCCCCCCGTAAATAGATAGTGGCAATATCCCCTTGCCCCAATGTCCCCTATTAGTAATGTGTGATATTTAATACAATGTACAGTTTTTTTGGTGTTTTTTTTTAAACACTGATAACCAGAAGGTTTTGGGGGGTTGATCGCGACAAATTACAAGAATACGAAGAGGTGTGGAATATCCCCCCACACACACACTGTGTTGTGTTGGTGTCTATCCGTTCCTCAAACACAGGTGTGTGTTGATCCATGGTCAAAGTAAATACTGGAATAATTGGAATTCTTCCCCACAAAACCCTGTGGGGGTGGTGACTGTTTTTCAAGAATAAGAGGGTTGGGCTTTGTGTGCGATGTAAAGAAGGTAAAAAAAGGGGGATGAGATATCGTCATAAACCGTGGGAGATATAAAAATGTTCCCTGAGTCAACATAAGAGGAGAGATCCCTGATGGTCCCCAATGAATGCCAGTTGGCCCCCCCCTGGTGGGAATTTGGTCGTTCCCGTGAAAAGCTGAAAGGATTTTGAAAGTCCCAAAAGAATGACGTTGGTGGAATGGGAAATTTGTCCCCCCCCCCCACCCCATGTAGATGGGTTGGTAATGATTTTCCCCCCCCCATATAAATGTTTATGCCAAAAGTTGTGTTTGGTTTTTTCCCCACAACTTGAGTGAAATGTTCATCCGAATAACAGAGTTGGAGTGTGGATGGACACCAGAATACCAGTTGGGCCTGTGGAATTTCCCCCAATAAGTAGTGGGGGTTGAGAAAATGAACCAGTAATAAAATTGGTGTGGGTGCCACTGGGAAAAAAGCAAGAAAAATGAGTTGATAATCCAAAGTGTAAATATTAGGATATGAACATGTCTAAATGTAGTGGGGTGGTGGGTGGGTTCCCCCATTCCCACCTTAATTGTTTCTGAATGCATTAAAAGATAGCCCTTCAAATGTTTGGAAAAATTTTTCCATGCCCAAATACTGAATAAGAAAAAAAATCCCCCGTTTAAGACATAGAGTGTGGTGGTGAAAATGGGTCCCCCCACCCCCCCCCCCCCCCCCCCCCGCCCCCCCCCCCCCCCAATAAAAAAATAAAAAAAAAATTCAGAGAAGTGGTGGGGGGGGGGTGGTATGTTATAAAGGATAACAACTGGTCCCCCCCCAGATGACACAAATACGGAGGGGGTAGGTAGTGTTCCCCAGATTAGTGGGGTGAGAAAGGAAAAACCATAATATAACGGATTTTGTGTTTTGTGCCCTTTGGTTTGTGTGTGTTCAGTTACAGTGGTGAGGGTGATTGTTCCCCATGATTGCACTGGATGTTAAAGTGAATGACCCGCCCCCCCCCCCGACCCTTGCCGCTCATCGGCCCCCCGGGGAGTGACCCACCCCCGGGTACAATGGTGTGAGTTTTTTTTTATAAAATTGGGATTGGTTTGAACCAAATCCCTTATAGTGGCAAATAATTAATGGTCCATACATAGAGTTGGGGTGTTGGGATTGTTTTTTTTAACAAAAATCTGGTCAGAGGTTCCCTCCATTAGGGTGTAATTCCAAGGAAACAGATTTTATAGTGGGGAGTGGGAACGGTTCCCCATGAGTTGGGGGGCAAAAAAGTGCCTAAATGTTGATTGTCATAAATAATTTCCTGTTGATTCCATAAAAAATAGTGAATTTTTGAAATGCCCTAATAGTGTGTAAATATATGATTGGTAAAAATACATGCAAGTGGGTTGGTGAGGTCACACATAACCAAAGTGGTGTTTGGGGATTTTCTTCAAAAGAGTGGGTGTGGGTGGTGACACCAGAGAAACCAGTGGCCCTTGTGAGAATGGTATTTTTAAAAATATAGTGAAATGAATGATGTTGTATACAACGGATAATGATGTCGTCTTACATAGCGCATGAGATTATCTCTCATAAATATATTTGGTGTGAGTTTTAATCCTCAATACAGTGGATGTCATGACCCAGATAGAGTAGGATACGATGGGGGGGGGGTCAAACAGAGTGGTATGTGATGTCCCAGAAAACGGTGGAGATTGATTTCATAAACTGAGCCATGTGATGTCCTTGCAATGGTGCAAAAGTTGCTATACATATGCCGGGTTGATGTCATGCAAAAGAGTGGGCGGGTGATATCAGTGGGAGAGGTTGTGATTTGGCAAAGAAACAGTGGGGGCAAATGGCTGGGTACAGTTGGGGTGTAATGTCAGGCCTGAAGTGGGGGATGTGGCAACATAAATTCTGTGAAATTTTTTTGGTGTGATAGTAGTGGAAATTAGATGACTTCATCTGAAGTGCAAATTATGTCATAAATATATGCCGAGTGTGGTATCAACAACCCACACAGGGTTTGTGATGTCATACATGTGTGGATATGATGTCAATCAATAAGAGTGGATAGAAGTCACACGTATACTTACTGGCTGTGGGATATGATACATAGAGTGGCTGTTGATATCAATTGGTAGAGTGGGTGTGGAAAACACAGATACAGTGGATTTAAGGTTCAGATATAGTGGACCGTGATGTCTAGGGTATAGTGGACTTTGATGTCATTAAATAAAGTGTGTGTGAGGTCCCCATACAAAGAGAGTGGAATGGATGTGATGTCATATGTAGTACATAATGATGTCATAACATATAGTGGGCTGTGATGTCATACATACACTGGTTAATAAAATTGGTACATTTGCGTGTGGTTTTTGACACACAGTATACAATGCGAGTGATGTCAGACATAGGTGGCTTGTGAAGTTTTTTTTTTCACAATGGTTGTGTGTTGTTATAAAACACTGTGAGGTCCGAAGCCATATTAAGTGAAAATATGGTCATAAACATAGAGTGTGTGATGTCCATAGACATGAGATCCATTGTGGTGATGTCCACATATATAGTTGAATGTGGATATCATAGACAAGAGTAAGATGACATGTCATAATCATATATAGTTGCATGTGAAAAATGTCATAAATACTAAGGATTGTTTTCATAATTTGTGGAAATGATGTCCCATGTGGTAGTGCATAGATTTAATGGCGCACATATGCCACCTGTGAACTCTTAAACCTACTTGGTGTGGTGATATCCTCGACAAAGTGGGTTTTTTTTTTTTGAAAGGTGACATATACAGTGGATGGTGATTTGGCAGTTTTTTATAACAGGTTTCAAGACAGATAATAGAGATTTGTGTAGTCATACAGACAGAGATCATAATACCAGGGGATGAGTTGGGGTTTTTGATTGACCATATACAGTGGATTTATGATGTCATAAAAAAAACATAGTGGGGTCCCCATTGACAAACAGACAATGGTATGGATGACATCAAGAGTGGATTTAATGTCATGATATACAAGTGCCTATAAGTGTCATTAATTGCAAGTGGGTGTGATTTCACAAGTACATAGGGTGTAATAATAAATCTTTCAAAGTGGAAAGCGTGATTTACACCGAAAAAATATATCGGGTGTGATGTTCGGATTTACAGTGACTGTGTTGTCCCCCCCCCCCATTCATACACCATGTGAGATGTCATATGATACTGAGTATGATTGGTCAAAAAAACATAGCTAGGTGTCCCCCTTGTCCCAGAAGTTACAGAGTGGCTGTGAATGGGTCACAAGTATAGGCATATGTGATGTCATAAACAGTATATGTGATTTATGAATATAGAGGACGTGATCCAAGTAATGAATACAGACGGTGTGATGTCATTAAACGATGTGTTGGTGTGATTTCACATAGAATTCATATGATGTCCATACATAGAGTGGGTTTTGGATGTCCCAAAATATATTGCAGGTGCGGGTATAATCCATAACACCTGTAAAGTATAATGACGCATCCCCCTACAAAGTGGATGCGAGGTCAGATATACTGTGTTGATGACAATTGAATACAAGGGTGTGATGGTTCATAGAGGGGTGGGGTGACGTCCATACAGAGTGAATGTGAAATGTCATATGTAAAGTTCAGTTGAATTGGTCCATACATATTGTGGCTGTGACATCATACAACAAACAATGGGGCCCTTATAATCATTTCGATAATGGCTCGGTGAGTGATGACACATATAACTGTTGGAATGTGCTGTTCAGATATAATGGCTGTGATTTTGTGAGACAGAGTAGCTTTGATGTGATGAACAGAGTGGGGGGTTGTGAAATGTCATAAAAGCCTGTGTGTGATGTCGATTATATAGTTGCATAGGCCTGCCATGTCTAATAGTATGTGTGGATATAATAGATTAACAGTTTTTTTGTGGGTTATATATCAATGATACAGAGGGTGTGATCGCAACAAATTACAGATACCGAGGGGGTGTGAATGTCAGATATAACTGTTTGTTATCGTCTCAACACAGTGTGTTTTCATGTCAAGTATACTGGATATGGATTTTCACAAACCCAGTGGGTGTGACGTTACAGATAAAGTGGCTGTGATGTCCAGAGGTTATAGGGGATGATATGTCATCAATAAACCGTGATATGATGTCACAATATAGGAGGATCTGATGTCAATGAATGCAGTGGCTGTTGATGTCGTAAAAAGCTGAGGATTGATGTCATGACGTGGGGAATGTTGATGTGTCATGTAGAGTGTGTATGATGTCATAATGTATGCCAAGTGTGATGGTTTTTTTTTTCCCTACCTGTGATGTCATCGATACCAAAGAGGTGGTGATGACACAGATACAGTGGCTGTGATGTCGAATATAGTGTGTGAGATGTACAGGTAAATAGATGGTGTGGTGTTATTGAAAGCAGTTATGAAGTGATATCATGTATATTGGATATGAAAAATGTCCCATAAATGTACTGGGGGGGTGTGTGATGTCATTCATTAGGTTAGTTGTCCCTGATGTCGCCAAGCGCGCGAGCTCATGTGATGTCATGCATACTGAAAAATAAAAAATGTGATGTACGTACATAGATGTGTGTGAGTGATGGTCATTCCCAAGAGAGTGGTAGTGGGTGGGGGTTTATAATTGATACACTGGGTCTGATGACACAGATACGGTGTAATAGGTAAAATGTTCCAGATATAGTGGGTGAGATGACAGATATAACGTTTTTTGTGTTGTCTTTGTGTGTGTGGTCATGTACAGTTTGTGTGTGAGGATGTCATGAAATGCACTGGATGTAATGTGATGACTACAAATGGTGTGAGTTTATAAGAATGGATGTGACCCATATCTATAGTGGCATAATAATGTCCCCCCCCATACATAAGAGTGGGTGTGATGTCATACAAAACATTGGGGTCAGAGGTCGCCAATCAATAGGGGTGGATTCAAATGACAGATAGAGTGGGAGTGACGTCATGAAGTGCAGTGCATGTGATTGTCATAAATAATTAGTGATGGTCATTAAAATGTGAAAAATTTTGAAATGCCCTATAATGTGTATATGATGGTAGTAACATGCAGTGGGTGTGAGGTCATAACATAACTAAGGGTGTGATTTCATCGAAAGAGTGGGTGTGGTGACACAGAAACAGTGGCTGTGTGATGTTAAAAATATAGTGAATGTGATGTTGTATACAACGGATATGATGTCGTCTTACATAGCGCATGAGATCTCATAAATTCATTTTTTTTGGTGTGATAATGCCTCATTACAGGTGGATGTCATGAAAACCCAGATAGAGTGGATACGAATGGTCAAACAGAGTGTAAATGTGAAAAATGTCCCCCAGAAAACGTGGATTGATGTCATAAAACTGAGCATGTGATGTCTTGCATGGTGCAAAAGTTGCTATACATATGCCGGGTGTGATGTCATGCAAAGAGTGGGCGTGATATCAGTGGAGAGGTTGTGATGGCAAAGAAACAGTGGGGGCAATGCCTGGTACAGTGGGTGTGATGTCAGGCCTGAAGTGATGTGGCAACATAAATTCTGTGGTTTGGTGTGACAGAGTGGATTTATGATGTCATCTGAAGTGCAAATTATGTCATATATATGCCGAGTGTGGTATCAACAAACACACAGGGTTGTGATGTCATACATTGTGGATATGATGTCATAAATAGAGTGGATAGGAAAGTCACACGTATACTGGCTGTGATATGATACATAAGAGTGGCTGCGATATCATTGGTAGAGTGGGTGTTGGAAAACACAGATACAGTGGATTTAAGGTCAATATAGTGGACGTGATGTCTAGTATAGTGAACTTGATGTCATAAATAAAGTGGTGTGAGGTCATAAAGAGTGGATGTGATGTCATAAGTTATGTAGTACATATGATGTCATACATATAGTGGCTGTGATGTCATACATACACTGGGTTAGATAAAATTGGTACATTGCGTGTGTTGGACACAGATACAATGCGTGTGATGTCAGACATAGTGGCTGTGAAGTTTCACAATTGGTTGTGTTGTTATAACACTGTGTGTGAAGCCATATTAAGTGAATATGTCATAAACATAGAGTGTGTGATGTCATAGACAGAGTCATTGTGTGATGTCACATATATAGTGAATGTGATATCATACAGAGTAGATGACATGTCATATCATATATAGTGCATGTGATGTCATAAATACTAAGGATTGTTGTCATAAAGTGTGGAAATGATGTCATGTGTAGTGCATATGATGGCGCACATATGCCACCTGTGAACTCTTACCTACTTGGTGTGATATCCTCGACAAAGTGGGTTTGATGACATATACAGTGGATGCGATGGCAGTTATAACAGGTTTCAAGACAGATATAGAGATTGTGTAGTCATACACACAGAGTGGATGAGATCATATACAGTGGATATGATGTGACATATACATAAACAACATAGTGGGGTCCATGACAAACAGACAATGGTATGATGACATCAAGAGTGGATTTAATGTCATATAAAGTGCCTATAGTGTCAAAGATGCAGTGGGTGTGATTTCACAAGTACATAGGGTGTAATATATTCTTTCAAGTGAGCGTGATTACACCGATATATCGGGTGTATTTCGGATACAGTGACTGTGTTGTCATTCATACACCATGTGAGATGTCATATATACTGAGTATGATGTCAAAAACATAGTAGGTGTCTTGTCAGAGTTACAGTTATGAATATAGAGGACGTGATGTAATGAATACAGACTTGTGTTGTCATAACGTGTGGGTGTGATGTCACATAGAATTCATATGATGTCATACATAGAGTGGGTTTGATGTCAAACATATTGCAGGTGCGGTATAATCCATACACTGTAAGTAATGACGCATCTACAGTGGATGCGAGGTCAGATATACTGTGTGTGATGACATGAATACAGAGGGTGTGATGTCATAGAGGGGTGTGACGTCATACAGAGTGAATGTGATGTCATATGCAGTTCAGTTGATGTCATACATATTGTGGCTGTGACATCATACAAACAATGGGGCTTATATCGTATGTGTGATATAATAGATACAGTTTGTGTTATATCAATGATACAGAGGGTGTGATCGCACAAGTACAGATACCGAGGGTGTGATGTCAGATATACTGTTTGTATCGTCTCAACACAGTGTGTTTCATGTCAAGTATACTGGATATGGATTCAAAAACCCAGTGGGTGTGACGTTACAGATAAAGTGGCTGTGATGTCAGAGGTATAGGGGATGAGATGTCATAAACCGTGGATATGATGTCACATATAGGAGATCTGATGTCATGAATGCAGTGGCTGTGATGTCGTAAAAGCTGAGGATTGATGTCATGAAGTGGGAATGTGATGTCATGTAGAGTGTGTATGATGTCAGATGTATGCCAAGTGTGATGGTTTCCATACCTGTGATGTCATCGTTACAGAGTGTGTGATGACACAGATACAGTGGCTGTGATGTCGAATATAGTGTGTGAGATGACAGGTATAGATGGTGTGGTGTTATGAAAGCAGTATGAGTGATATCATGTATATTGGATATGATATCATAAATGTACTGGGTGTGATGTCATTCATTTAGTTGTCTGATGTCAAAAAGAGCTCATGTGATGTCATGCATACTGAATGTGATGTCGTACATAGAGTGTGTGTGTGATGTCATTCAGAGAGTGTGTGTGGTATAATTGATACACTGGGTCTGATGACACAGATACGGTGTAGGTAGTGTCAGATATAGTGGGGGTGAGATGACAGATATAACGTTTGTGTTGTCTTGTGTGTGGTCATGTACAGTGTGTGTGATGTCATGAATGCACTGGATGTAATGTGATGACTACAATGGTGTGAGTTTTATAAAGAATGGATGTGACCATATTTATAGTGCATAACATGTCATACATAAAGTGGGTGTGATGTCATACAAACATTTGGTCAGAGGTTATCAATAGGGTGGATTCAATGACAGATATAGTGGGAGTGACGTCATGAGTGCAGTGCATGTGATGTCATGAATAATTAGTGATGTCATAAAATGTGAATTTGATGCCCTATAGATTGTATATGATGGTATACATGCAGTGGGAGTGAGGTCATCATACTAAGGGTGTGATTTCATCGAAAGAGTGGGTGTGGTGACACAAAAACAGTGGCTGTGATGTTAAAAATATAGTGAATGTGATGTTGTATACAACGGATATGATGTCGTCTTACATAGCGCATGAGATCTCATAAATACATTTGGTGTGATATCCTCATTACAGTGGATGTCATGACCCAGATAGAGTGGATACGATGTCAAACAGAGTGGGTGTGATGTCCCAGAAACGGTGGATTGATTTCATAAACTGAGCATGTGATGTCTTGCATGGTGCAAAAGTTGCTATACATATGCCGGGTGTGTGATGTCATGCAAAGAGTGGGCGTGATATCAGTGGAGAGGTTATGATGGCAAAGAAACAGTGGGGGCAATGCCTGGTACAGTGGGTGTGATGTCAGGCCTGAAGTGGATGTGGCAACATAAATTCTGTGGTTTGGTGTGACAGAGTGGATATGATGTCATCTGAAGTGCAAATTATGTCATATATATGCCGAGTGTGGTATCAACAACACACAGGGTTGTGATGTCATACATTGTGGATATGATGTCAAAAATAGAGTGGATAGAAAGTCACACGTATACTGGCTGTGATATGATACATAGAGTGGCTGCGATATCATTGGTAGAGTGGGTGTGAAAACACAGATACAGTGGATTTAAGGTCAGATATAGTGGACGTGATGTCTAGTATAGTGGACTTGATGTCATAAAAAAGTGGTGTGAGGTCATAAAGAGTGGGTGTGATGTCATATGTAGTACATATGATGTCATACATATAGTGGCTGTGATGTCATACATACACTGGGTTAGATAAAATTGGTACATTGCGTGTGTTGACACAGATACAATGCGTGTGATGTCAGACATAGTGGCTGTGAAGTTTCACAATGGTTGTGTTGTTATAACACTGTGTGTGAAGCCATATTAAGTGAATGTCATAAACATAGAGTGTGTGATGTCATAGACAGAGTCATTGTGTGATGTCACATATATAGTGAATGTGATATCATACAGAGTAGATGACATGTCATATCATATATAGTGCATGTGATGTCATAAATACTAAGGATTGTTGTCATAAAGTGTGAAGAAATGATGTCATGTGTAGTGCATATGATGGCGCACATATGCCACCTGTGAACTCTTACCTACTTGGTGTGATATCCTCGACAAAGTGGGTTTGATGACATATACAGTGGATGCGATGGCAGTTATAACAGGTTTCAAGACAGATATAGAGATTGTGTAGTCATACACACAGAGTGGATGAGATCATATACAGTGGATATGATGTCATAAACATAGTGGGGTCCATGACAAACAGACAATGGTATGATGACATCAAGAGTGGATTTAATGTCATATACAGTGCCTATAGTGTCAAAGATGCAGTGGGTGTGATTTCACAAGTACATAGGGTGTAATATATTCTTTCAAGTGAGCGTGATTACACCGATATATCGGGTGTGATTTCGGATACAGTGACTGTGTTGTCATTCATACACCATGTGAGATGTCATATATACTGAGTATGATGTCAAAAACATAGTAGGTGTCTTGTCAGAGTTACAGTGGCTGTGATGTCACAAGTATAGCATATGTGATGTCATAAACAGTAGATGTGATGTTATGAATATAGAGGACGTGATGTAATGAATACAGACTTGTGTTGTCATAACGTGTGGGTGTGATGTCACATAGAATTCATATGATGTCATACATAGAGTGGGTTTGATGTCAAACATATTGCAGGTGCGGTATAATCCATACACTGTAAGTAATGACGCATCTACAGTGGATGCGAGGTCAGATATACTGTGTGTGATGACATGAATACAGAGGGTGTGATGTCATAGAGGGGTGTGACGTCATACAGAGTGAATGTGATGTCATATGCAGTTCAGTTGATGTCATACATATTGTGGCTGTGACATCATACAAACAATGGGGCTTATATCATCGATAATCTCGGTGTGATGACACATATACTGTGAATGTGCTGTCAGATATAATGGCTGTGATGTAAGACAGAGTAGCTTTGATGTGATGAACAGAGTGTTGTGATGTCATAAAGCCTGTGTGTGATGTCGTATATAGTGCATAGCCTGCCATGTCTATAGTATGTGTGATATAATAGATACAGTTTGTGTTATATCAATGATACAGAGGGTGTGATCGCACAAGTACAGATACCGAGGGTGTGTGATGTCAGATATACTGTTTGTATCGTCTCAACACAGTGTGTTTCATGTCAAGTATACTGGATATGGATTCAAAAACCCAGTGGGTGTGACGTTACAGATAAAGTGGCTGTGATGTCAGAGGTATAGGGGATGAGATGTCATAAACCGTGGATATGATGTCACATATAGGAGATCTGATGTCATGAATGCAGTGGCTGTGATGTCGTAAAAGCTGAGGATTGATGTCATGAAGTGGGAATGTGATGTCATGTAGAGTGTGTATGATGTCAGATGTATGCCAAGTGTGATGGTCATATACCTGTGATGTCATCGTTTACAGAGTGTGTGATGACACAGATACAGTGGCTGTGATGTCGAATATAGTGTGTGAGATGACAGGTATAGATGGTGTGGTGTTATGAAAGCAGTATGAGTGATATCATGTATATTGGATATATGATATCATAAATGTACTGGGTGTGATGTCATTCATTTAGTTGTCTGATGTCATAAAGAGCTCATGTGATGTCATGCATACTGAATGTGATGTCGTACATAGAGTGTGTGTGATGTCATTCAGAGAGTGTGTGTGGTATAATTGATACACTGGGTCTGATGACACAGATACGGTGTAGGTAGTGTCAGATATAGTGGGTGAGATGACAGATATAACGTTTGTGTTGTCTTTGTGTGTGTGGTCATGTACAGTGTGTGTGATGTCATGAATGCACTGGATGTAATGTGATGACTACAATGGTGTGAGTTTATAAAGAATGGATGTGACCATATTTATAGTGCATAACATGTCATACATAAAGTGGGTGTGATGTCATACAAACATTTGGTCAGAGGTTATCAATAGGGTGGATTCAATGACAGATATAGTGGGAGTGACGTCATGAGTGCAGTGCATGTGATGTCATGAATAATTAGTGATGTCATAAAATGTGAATTTGATGCCCTATAGATTGTATATGATGGTATACATGCAGTGGGAGTGAGGTCATCATACTAAGGGTGTGATTTCATCGAAAGAGTGGGTGTGGTGACACAGAAACAGTGGCTGTGATGTTAAAAATATAGTGAATGTGATGTTGTATACAACGGATATGATGTCGTCTTACATAGCGCATGAGATCTCATAAATACATTTGGTGTGATATCCTCATTACAGTGGATGTCATGACCCAGATAGAGTGGATACGATGTCAAACAGAGTGGGTGTGATGTCCCAGAAACGGTGGATTGATTTCATAAACTGAGCATGCATGTGATGTCTTGCATGGTGCAAAAGTTGCTATACATATGCCGGGTGTGATGTCATGCAAAGAGTGGGCGTGATATCAGTGGAGAGGTTATGATGGCAAAGAAACAGTGGGGGCAATGCCTGGTACAGTGGGTGTGATGTCAGGCCTGAAGTGGATGTGGCAACATAAATTCTGTGGTTTGGTGTGACAGAGTGGATATGATGTCATCTGAAGTGCAAATTATGTCATATATATGCCGAGTGTGGTATCAACAACACACAGGGTTGTGATGTCATACATTGTGGATATGATGTCATAAATAGAGTGGATAGAAAGTCACACGTATACTGGCTGTGATATGATACATAGAGTGGCTGCGATATCATTGGTAGAGTGGGTGTGAAAACACAGATACAGTGGATTTAAGGTCAGATATAGTGGACGTGATGTCTAGTATAGTGGACTTGATGTCATAAATAAAGTGGTGTGAGGTCATAAAGAGTGGTGTGATGTCATATGTAGTAGTACATATGATGTCATACATATAGTGGCTGTGATGTCATACATACACTGGGTTAGATAAAATTGGTACATTGCGTGTGTTGACACAGATACAATGCGTGTGATGTCAGACATAGTGGCTGTGAAGTTTCACAATGGTTGTGTTGTTATAACACTGTGTGTGAAGCCATATTAAGTGAATATGTCATAAACATAGAGTGTGTGATGTCATAGACAGAGTCATTGTGTGATGTCACATATATAGTGAATGTGATATCATACAGAGTAGATGACATGTCATATCATATATAGTGCATGTGATGTCATAAATACTAAGGATTGTTGTCATAAAGTGTGGAAATGATGTCATGTGTAGTGCATATGATGGCGCACATATGCCACCTGTGAACTCTTACCTACTTGGTGTGATATCCTCGACAAAGTGGGTTTGATGACATATACAGTGGATGCGATGGCAGTTATAACAGGTTTCAAGACAGATATAGAGATTGTGTAGTCATCATACACACAGAGTGGATGAGATCATATACAGTGGATATGATGTCATAAACATAGTGGGGGTCCATGACAAACAGACAATGGTATGATGACATCAAGAGTGGATTTAATGTCATATACAGTGCCTATAGTGTCAAAGATGCAGTGGGTGTGATTTCACAAGTACATAGGGTGTAATATATTCTTTCAAGTGAGCGTGATTACACCGATATATCGGGTGTGATTTCGGATACAGTGACTGTGTTGTCATTCATACACCATGTGAGATGTCATATATACTGAGTATGATGTCAAAAACATAGTAGGTGTCTTGTCAGAGTTACAGTGGCTGTGATGTCACAAGTATAGCATATGTGATGTCATAAACAGTAGATGTGATGTTATGAATATAGAGGACGTGATGTAATGAATACAGACTTGTGTTGTCATAACGTGTGGGTGTGATGTCACATAGAATTCATATGATGTCATACATAGAGTGGGTTTGATGTCAAACATATTGCAGGTGCGGTATAATCCATACACTGTAAGTAATGACGCATCTACAGTGGATGCGAGGTCAGATATACTGTGTGTGATGACATGAATACAGAGGGTGTGATGTCATAGAGGGGTGTGACGTCATACAGAGTGAATGTGATGTCATATGCAGTTCAGTTGATGTCATACATATTGTGGCTGTGACATCATACAAACAATGGGGCTTATATCATCGATAATCTCGGTGTGATGACACATATACTGTGAATGTGCTGTCAGATATAATGGCTGTGATGTAAGACAGAGTAGCTTTGATGTGATGAACAGAGTGTTGTGATGTCATAAAGCCTGTGTGTGATGTCGTATATAGTGCATAGCCTGCCATGTCTATAGTATGTGTGATATAATAGATACAGTTTGTGTTATATCAATGATACAGAGGGTGTGATCGCACAAGTACAGATACCGAGGGTGTGATGTCAGATATACTGTTTGTATCGTCTCAACACAGTGTGTTTCATGTCAAGTATACTGGATATGGATTCAAAAACCCAGTGGGTGTGACGTTACAGATAAAGTGGCTGTGATGTCAGAGGTATAGGGGATGAGATGTCATAAACCGTGGATATGATGTCACATATAGGAGATCTGATGTCATGAATGCAGTGGCTGTGATGTCGTAAAAGCTGAGGATTGATGTCATGAAGTGGGAATGTGATGTCATGTAGAGTGTGTATGATGTCAGATGTATGCCAAGTGTGATGGTTTCCATACCTGTGATGTCATCGTTACAGAGTGTGTGATGACACAGATACAGTGGCTGTGATGTCGAATATAGTGTGTGAGATGACAGGTATAGATGGTGTGGTGTTATGAAAGCAGTATGAGTGATATCATGTATATTGGATATGATATCATAAATGTACTGGGTGTGATGTCATTCATTTAGTTGTCTGATGTCATAAAGAGCTCATGTGATGTCATGCATACTGAATGTGATGTCGTACATAGAGTGTGTGTTGATGTCATTCAGAGAGTGTGTGTGGTATAATTGATACACTGGGTCTGATGACACAGATACGGTGTAGGTAGTGTCAGATATAGTGGGTGAGATGACAGATATAACGTTTGTGTTGTCTTGTGTGTGTGGTCATGTACAGTGTGTGTGATGTCATGAATGCACTGGATGTAATGTGATGACTACAATGGTGTGAGTTTATAAAGAATGGATGTGACCATATTTATAGTGCATAACATGTCATACATAAAGTGGGTGTGATGTCATACAAACATTTGGTCAGAGGTTATCAATAGGGTGGATTCAATGACAGATAGAGTGGGAGTGACGTCATGAGTGCAGTGCATGTGATGTCATGAATAATTAGTGATGTCATAAAATGTGAATTTGATGCCCTATAGATTGTATATGATGGTATACATGCAGTGGGAGTGAGGTCATCATACTAAGGGTGTGATTTCATCGAAAGAGTGGGTGTGGTGACACAGAAACAGTGGCTGTGATGTTAAAAAATATATAGTGAATGTGATGTTGTATACAACGGATATGATGTCGTCTTACATAGCGCATGAGATCTCATAAATACATTTGGTGTGATATCCTCATTACAGTGGATGTCATGACCCAGATAGAGTGGATACGATGTCAAACAGAGTGGGTGTGATGTCCCAGAAACGGTGGATTGATTTCATAAACTGAGCATGTGATGTCTTGCATGGTGCAAAAGTTGCTATACATATGCCGGGTGTGATGTCATGCAAAGAGTGGGCGTGATATCAGTGGAGAGGTTATGATGGCAAAGAAACAGTGGGGGCAATGCCTGGTACAGTGGGTGTGATGTCAGGCCTGAAGTGGATGTGGCAACATAAATTCTGTGGTTTGGTGTGACAGAGTGGATATGATGTCATCTGAAGTGCAAATTATGTCATATATATGCCGAGTGTGGTATCAACAACACACAGGGTTGTGATGTCATACATTGTGGATATGATGTCATAAATAGAGTGGATAGAAAGTCACACGTATACTGGCTGTGATATGATACATAGAGTGGCTGCGATATCATTGGTAGAGTGGGTGTGAAAACACAGATACAGTGGATTTAAGGTCAGATATAGTGGACGTGATGTCTAGTATAGTGGACTTGATGTCATAAATAAAGTGGTGTGAGGTCATAAAGAGTGGATGTGATGTCATATGTAGTACATATGATGTCATACATATAGTGGCTGTGATGTCATACATACACTGGGTTAGATAAAATTGGTACATTGCGTGTGTTGACACAGATACAATGCGTGTGATGTCAGACATAGTGGCTGTGAAGTTTCACAATGGTTGTGTTGTTGTTATAACACTGTGTGTGAAGCCATATTAAGTGAATATGTCATAAACATAGAGTGTGTGATGTCATAGACAGAGTCATTGTGTGATGTCACATATATAGTGAATGTGATATCATACAGAGTAGATGACATGTCATATCATATATAGTGCATGTGATGTCATAAATACTAAGGATTGTTGTCATAAAGTGTGGAAATGATGTCATGTGTTGTGCATATGATGGCGCACATATGCCACCTGTGAACTCTTACCTACTTGGTGTGATATCCTCGACAAAGTGGGTTTGATGACATATACAGTGGATGCGATGGCAGTTATAACAGGTTTCAAGACAGATATAGAGATTGTGTAGTCATACACACAGAGTGGATGAGATCATATACAGTGGATATGATGTCATAAACATAGTGGGGGTCCATGACAAACAGACAATGGTATGATGACATCAAGAGTGGATTTAATGTCATATACAGTGCCTATAGTGTCAAAGATGCAGTGGGTGTGATTTCACAAGTACATAGGGTGTAATATATTCTTTCAAGTGAGCGTGATTACACCGATATATCGGGTGTGATTTCGGATACAGTGACTGTGTTGTCATTCATACACCATGTGAGATGTCATATATACTGAGTATGATGTCAAAAACATAGTAGGTGTCTTGTCCGAGTTACAGTGGCTGTGATGTCACAAGTATAGCATATGTGATGTCATAAACAGTATGATGTGATGTTATGAATATAGAGGACGTGATGTAATGAATACAGACTTGTGTTGTCATAACGTGTGGGTGTGATGTCACATAGAATTCATATGATGTCATACATAGAGTGGGTTTGATGTCAAACATATTGCAGGTGCGGTATAATCCATACACTGTAAGTAATGACGCATCTACAGTGGATGCGAGGTCAGATATACTGTGTGTGATGACATGAATACAGAGGGTGTGATGTCATAGAGGGGTGTGACGTCATACAGAGTGAATGTGATGTCATATGCAGTTCAGTTGATGTCATACATATTGTGGCTGTGACATCATACAAACAATGGGGCTTATATCATCGATAATCTCGGTGTGATGACACATATACTGTGAATGTGCTGTCAGATATAATGGCTGTGATGTAAGACAGAGTAGCTTTGATGTGATGAACAGAGTGTTGTGATGTCATAAAGCCTGTGTGTGATGTCGTATATAGTGCATAGCCTGCCATGTCTATAGTATGTGTGATATAATAGATACAGTTTGTGTTATATCAATGATACAGAGGGTGTGATCGCACAAGTACAGATACCGAGGGTGTGATGTCAGATATACTGTTTGTATCGTCTCAACACAGTGTGTTTCATGTCAAGTATACTGGATATGGATTCAAAAACCCAGTGGGTGTGACGTTACAGATAAAGTGGCTGTGATGTCAGAGGTATAGGGGATGAGATGTCATAAACCGTGGATATGATGTCACATATAGGAGATCTGATGTCATGAATGCAGTGGCTGTGATGTCGTAAAAGCTGAGGATTGATGTCATGAAGTGGGAATGTGATGTCATGTAGAGTGTGTATGATGTCAGATGTATGCCAAGTGTGATGGTTTCCATACCTGTGATGTCATCGTTACAGAGTGTGTGATGACACAGATACAGTGGCTGTGATGTCGAATATAGTGTGTGAGATGACAGGTATAGATGGTGTGGTGTTATGAAAGCAGTATGAGTGATATCATGTATATTGGATATGATATCATAAATGTACTGGGTGTGATGTCATTCATTTAGTTGTCTGATGTCATAAAGAGCTCATGTGATGTCATGCATACTGAATGTGATGTCGTACATAGAGTGTGTGTGATGTCATTCAGAGAGTGTGTGTGGTATAATTGATACACTGGGTCTGATGACACAGATACGGTGTAGGTAGTGTCAGATATAGTGGGTGAGATGACAGATATAACGTTTGTGTTGTCTGTGTGTGTGTGGTCATGTACAGTGTGTGTGATGTCATGAATGCACTGGATGTAATGTGATGACTACAATGGTGTGAGTTTATAAAGAATGGATGTGACCATATTTATAGTGCATAACATGTCATACATAAAGTGGGTGTGATGTCATACAAACATTTGGTCAGAGGTTATCAATAGGGTGGATTCAATGACAGATAGAGTGGGAGTGACGTCATGAGTGCAGTGCATGTGATGTCATGAATAATTAGTGATGTCATAAAATGTGAATTTGATGCCCTATAGATTGTATATGATGGTATACATGCAGTGGGAGTGAGGTCATCATACTAAGGGTGTGATTTCATCGAAAGAGTGGGTGTGGTGACACAGAAACAGTGGCTGTGATGTTAAAAATATAGTGAATGTGATGTTGTATACAACGGATATGATGTCGTCTTACATAGCGCATGAGATCTCATAAATACATTTGGTGTGATATCCTCATTACAGTGGATGTCATGACCCAGATAGAGTGGATACGATGTCAAACAGAGTGGGTGTGATGTCCCAGAAACGGTGGATTGATTTCATAAACTGAGCATGTGATGTCTTGCATGGTGCAAAAGTTGCTATACATATGCCGGGTGTGATGTCATGCAAAGAGTGGGCGTGATATCAGTGGAGAGGTTATGATGGCAAAGAAACAGTGGGGGCAATGCCTGGTACAGTGGGTGTGATGTCAGGCCTGAAGTGGATGTGGCAACATAAATTCTGTGGTTTGGTGTGACAGAGTGGATATGATGTCATCTGAAGTGCAAATTATGTCATATATATGCCGAGTGTGGTATCAACAACACACAGGGTTGTGATGTCATACATTGTGGATATGATGTCATAAATAGAGTGGATAGAAAGTCACACGTATACTGGCTGTGATATGATACATAGAGTGGCTGCGATATCATTGGTAGAGTGGGTGTGAAAACACAGATACAGTGGATTTAAGGTCAGATATAGTGGACGTGATGTCTAGTATAGTGGACTTGATGTCATAAATAAAGTGGTGTGAGGTCATAAAGAGTGGGTGTGATGTCATATATGTAGTACATATGATGTCATACATATAGTGGCTGTGATGTCATACATACACTGGGTTAGATAAAATTGGTACATTGCGTGTGTTGACACAGATACAATGCGTGTGATGTCAGACATAGTGTGGCTGTGAAGTTTCACAATGGTTGTGTTGTTATAACACTGTGTGTGAAGCCATATTAAGTGAATATGTCATAAACATAGAGTGTGTGATGTCATAGACAGAGTCATTGTGTGATGTCACATATATAGTGAATGTGATATCATACAGAGTAGATGACATGTCATATCATATATAGTGCATGTGATGTCATAAATACTAAGGATTGTTGTCATAAAGTGTGGAAATGATGTCATGTGTTGTGCATATGATGGCGCACATATGCCACCTGTGAACTCTTACCTACTTGGTGTGATATCCTCGACAAAGTGGGTTTGATGACATATACAGTGGATGCGATGGCAGTTATAACAGGTTTCAAGACAGATATAGAGATTGTGTAGTCATACACACAGAGTGGATGAGATCATATACAGTGGATATGATGTCATAAACATAGTGGGGTCCATGACAAACAGACAATGGTATGATGACATCAAGAGTGGATTTAATGTCATATACAGTGCCTATAGTGTCAAAGATGCAGTGGGTGTGATTTCACAAGTACATAGGGTGTAATATATTCTTTCAAGTGAGCGTGATTACACCGATATATCGGGTGTGATTTCGGATACAGTGACTGTGTTGTCATTCATACACCATGTGAGATGTCATATATACTGAGTATGATGTCAAAAACATAGTAGGTGTCTTGTCCGAGTTACAGTGGCTGTGATGTCACAAGTATAGCATATGTGATGTCATAAACAGTAGATGTGATGTTATGAATATAGAGGACGTGATGTAATGAATACAGACTTGTGTTGTCATAACGTGTGGGTGTGATGTCACATAGAATTCATATGATGTCATACATAGAGTGGGTTTGATGTCAAACATATTGCAGGTGCGGTATAATCCATACACTGTAAGTAATGACGCATCTACAGTGGATGCGAGGTCAGATATACTGTGTGTGATGACATGAATACAGAGGGTGTGTGATGTCATAGAGGGGTGTGACGTCATACAGAGTGAATGTGATGTCATATGCAGTTCAGTTGATGTCATACATATTGTGGCTGTGACATCATACAAACAATGGGGCTTATATCATCGATAATCTCGGTGTGATGACACATATACTGTGAATGTGCTGTCAGATATAATGGCTGTGATGTAAGACAGAGTAGCTTTGATGTGATGAACAGAGTGTTGTGATGTCATAAAGCCTGTGTGTGATGTCGTATATAGTGCATAGCCTGCCATGTCTATAGTATGTGTGATATAATAGATACAGTTTGTGTTATATCAATGATACAGAGGGTGTGATCGCACAAGTACAGATACCGAGGGGGTGTGATGTCAGATATACTGTTTGTATCGTCTCAACACAGTGTGTTTCATGTCAAGTATACTGGATATGGATTCAAAAACCCAGTGGGTGTGACGTTACAGATAAAGTGGCTGTGATGTCAGAGGTATAGGGGATGAGATGTCATAAACCGTGGATATGATGTCACATATAGGAGATCTGATGTCATGAATGCAGTGGCTGTGATGTCGTAAAAGCTGAGGATTGATGTCATGAAGTGGGAATGTGATGTCATGTAGAGTGTGTATGATGTCAGATGTATGCCAAGTGTGATGGTTTCCATACCTGTGATGTCATCGTTACAGAGTGTGTGATGACACAGATACAGTGGCTGTGATGTCGAATATAGTGTGTGAGATGACAGTATATAGATGGTGTGGTGTTATGAAAGCAGTATGAGTGATATCATGTATATTGGATATGATATCATAAATGTACTGGGTGTGATGTCATTCATTTAGTTGTCTGATGTCATAAAGAGCTCATGTGATGTCATGCATACTGAATGTGATGTCGTACATAGAGTGTGTGTGTGATGTCATTCAGAGAGTGTGTGTGGTATAATTGATACACTGGGTCTGATGACACAGATACGGTGTAGGTAGTGTCAGATATAGTGGGTGAGATGACAGATATAACGTTTGTGTTGTCTTGTGTGTGTGGTCATGTACAGTGTGTGTGATGTCATGAATGCACTGGATGTAATGTGATGACTACAATGGTGTGAGTTTATAAAGAATGGATGTGACCATATTTATAGTGCATAACATGTCATACATAAAGTGGGTGTGATGTCATACAAACATTTGGTCAGAGGTTATCAATAGGGTGGATTCAATGACAGATAGAGGGAGTGACGTCATGAGTGCAGTGCATGTGATGTCATGAATAATTAGTGATGTCATAAAATGTGAATTTGATGCCCTATAGATTGTATATGATGGTATACATGCAGTGGGAGTGAGGTCATCATACTAAGGGTGTGATTTCATCGAAAGAGTGGGTGTGGTGACACAGAAACAGTGGCTGTGATGTTAAAAATATAGTGAATGTGATGTTGTATACAACGGATATGATGTCGTCTTACATAGCGCATGAGATCTCATAAATACATTTGGTGTGATATCCTCATTACAGTGGATGTCATGACCCCAGATAGAGTGGATACGATGTCAAACAGAGTGGGTGTGATGTCCCAGAAACGGTGGATTGATTTCATAAACTGAGCATGTGATGTCTTGCATGGTGCAAAAGTTGCTATACATATGCCGGGTGTGATGTCATGCAAAGAGTGGGCGTGATATCAGTGGAGAGGTTATGATGGCAAAGAAACAGTGGGGGCAATGCCTGGTACAGTGGGTGTGATGTCAGGCCTGAAGTGGATGTGGCAACATAAATTCTGTGGTTTGGTGTGACAGAGTGGATATGATGTCATCTGAAGTGCAAATTATGTCATATATATGCCGAGTGTGGTATCAACAACACACAGGGTTGTGATGTCATACATTGTGGATATGATGTCATAAATAGAGTGGATAGAAAGTCACACGTATACTGGCTGTGATATGATACATAGAGTGGCTGCGATATCATTGGTAGAGTGGGTGTGAAAACACAGATACAGTGGATTTAAGGTCAGATATAGTGGACGACGTGATGTCTAGTATAGTGGACTTGATGTCATAAAATAAAGTGGTGTGAGGTCATAAAGAGTGGATGTGATGTCATATGTAGTACATATGATGTCATACATATAGTGGCTGTGATGTCATACATACACTGGGTTAGATAAAATTGGTACATTGCGTGTGTTGACACAGATACAATGCGTGTGATGTCAGACATAGTGGCTGTGAAGTTTCACAATGGTTGTGTTGTTATAACACTGTGTGTGAAGCCATATTAAGTGAATATGTCATAAACATAGAGTGTGTGATGTCATAGACAGAGTCATTGTGTGATGTCACATATATAGTGAATGTGATATCATACAGAGTAGATGACATGTCATATCATATATAGTGCATGTGATGTCATAAATACTAAGGATTGTTGTCATAAAGTGTGGAAATGATGTCATGTGTTGTGCATATGATGGCGCACATATGCCACCTGTGAACTCTTACCTACTTGGTGTGATATCCTCGACAAAGTGGGGTTTGATGATGACATATACAGTGGATGCGATGGCAGTTATAACAGGTTTCAAGACAGATATAGAGATTGTGTAGTCATACACACAGAGTGGATGAGATCATATACAGTGGATATGATGTCATAAACATAGTGGGGGTCCATGACAAACAGACAATGGTATGATGACATCAAGAGTGGATTTAATGTCATATACAGTGCCTATAGTGTCAAAGATGCAGTGGGTGTGATTTCACAAGTACATAGGGTGTAATATATTCTTTCAAGTGAGCGTGATTACACCGATATATCGGGTGTGATTTCGGATACAGTGACTGTGTTGTCATTCATACACCATGTGAGATGTCATATATACTGAGTATGATGTCAAAAACATAGTAGGTGTCTTGTCCGAGTTACAGTGGCTGTGATGTCACAAGTATAGCATATGTGATGTCATAAACAGTAGATGTGATGTTATGAATATAGAGGACGTGATGTAATGAATACAGACTTGTGTGTCATATCATAACGTGTGGGTGTGATGTCACATAGAATTCATATGATGTCATACATAGAGTGGGTTTGATGTCAAACATATTGCAGGTGCGGTATAATCCATACACTGTAAGTAATGACGCATCTACAGTGGATGCGAGGTCAGATATACTGTGTGTGATGACATGAATACAGAGGGTGTGATGTCATAGAGGGGTGTGACGTCATACAGAGTGAATGTGATGTCATATGCAGTTCAGTTGATGTCATACATATTGTGGCTGTGACATCATACAAACAATGGGGCTTATATCATCGATAATCTCGGTGTGATGACACATATACTGTGAATGTGCTGTCAGATATAATGGCTGTGATGTAAGACAGAGTAGCTTTGATGTGATGAACAGAGTGTTGTGATGTCATAAAGCCTGTGTGTGATGTCGTATATAGTGCATAGCCTGCCATGTCTATAGTATGTGTGATATAATAGATACAGTTTGTGTTATATCAATGATACAGAGGGTGTGATGATCGCACAAGTACAGATACCGAGGGTGTGATGTCAGATATACTGTTTGTATCGTCTCAACACAGTGTGTTTCATGTCAAGTATACTGGATATGGATTCAAAAACCCAGTGGGTGTGACGTTACAGATAAAGTGGCTGTGATGTCAGAGGTATAGGGGATGAGATGTCATAAACCGTGGATATGATGTCACATATAGGAGATCTGATGTCATGAATGCAGTGGCTGTGATGTCGTAAAAGCTGAGGATTGATGTCATGAAGTGGGAATGTGATGTCATGTAGAGTGTGTATGATGTCAGATGTATGCCAAGTGTGATGGTTTCCATACCTGTGATGTCATCGTTACAGAGTGTGTGATGACACAGATACAGTGGCTGTGATGTCGAATATAGTGTGTGAGATGACAGGTATAGATGGTGTGGTGTTATGAAAGCAGTATGAGTGATATCATGTATATTGGATATGATATCATAAATGTACTGGGTGTGATGTCATTCATTTAGTTGTCTGATGTCATAAAGAGCTCATGTGATGTCATGCATACTGAATGTGATGTCGTACATAGAGTGTGTGTGATGTCATTCAGAGAGTGTGTGTGGTATAATTGATACACTGGGTCTGATGACACAGATACGGTGTAGGTAGTGTCAGATATAGTGGGTGAGATGACAGATATAACGTTTGTGTTGTCTTGTGTGTGTGGTCATGTACAGTGTGTGTGATGTCATGAATGCACTGGATGTAATGTGATGACTACAATGGTGTGAGTTTATAAAGAATGGATGTGACCATATTTATAGTGCATAACATGTCATACATAAAGTGGGTGTGATGTCATACAAACATTTGGTCAGAGGTTATCAATAGGGTGGATTCAATGACAGATAGAGTGGGAGTGACGTCATGAGTGCAGTGCATGTGATGTCATGAATAATTAGTGATGTCATAAAATGTGAATTTGATGCCCTATAGATTGTATATGATGGTATACATGCAGTGGGAGTGAGGTCATCATACTAAGGGTGTGATTTCATCGAAAGAGTGGGTGTGGTGACACAGAAACAGTGGCTGTGATGTTAAAAATATAGTGAATGTGATGTTGTATACAACGGATATGATGTCGTCTTACATAGCGCATGAGATCTCATAAATACATTTTTGGTGTGATATCCTCATTACAGTGGATGTCATGACCCAGATAGAGTGGATACGATGTCAAACAGAGTGGGTGTGATGTCCCAGAAACGGTGGATTGATTTCATAAACTGAGCATGTGATGTCTTGCATGGTGCAAAAGTGCTATACATATGCCGGGTGTGATGTCATGCAAAGAGTGGGCGTGATATCAGTGGAGAGGTTATGATGGCAAAGAAACAGTGGGGGCAATGCCTGGTACAGTGGGTGTGATGTCAGGCCTGAAGTGGATGTGGCAACATAAATTCTGTGGTTTGGTGTGACAGAGTGGATATGATGTCATCTGAAGTGCAAATTATGTCATATATATATGCCGTGTGTGGTATCAACAACACACAGGGTTGTGATGTCATACATTGTGGATATGATGTCATAAATAGAGTGGATAGAAAGTCACACGTATACTGGCTGTGATATGATACATAGAGTGGCTGCGATATCATTGGTAGAGTGGGTGTGAAAACACAGATACAGTGGATTTAAGGTCAGATATAGTGGACGTGATGTCTAGTATAGTGGACTTGATGTCATAAATAAAGTGGTGTGAGGTCATAAAGAGTGGATGTGATGTCATATGTAGTACATATGATGTCATACATATAGTGGCTGTGATGTCATACATACACTGGGTTAGATAAAATTGGTACATTGCGTGTGTTGACACAGATACAATGCGTGTGATGTCAGACATAGTGGCTGTGAAGTTTCACAATGGTTGTGTTGTTATAACACTGTGTGTGAAGCCATATTAAGTGAATATGTCATAAACATAGAGTGTGTGATGTCATAGACAGAGTCATTGTGTGATGTCACATATATAGTGAATGTGATATCATACAGAGTAGATGACATGTCATATCATATATAGTGCATGTGATGTCATAAATACTAAGGATTGTTGTCATAAAGTGTGGAAATGATGTCATGTGTAGTGCATATGATGGCGCACATATGCCACCTGTGAACTCTTACCTACTTGGTGTGATATCCTCGACAAAGTGGGTTTGATGACATATACAGTGGATGCGATGGCAGTTATAACAGGTTTCAAGACAGATATAGAGATTGTGTAGTCATACACACAGAGTGGATGAGATCATATACAGTGGATATGATGTCATAAACATAGTGGGGTCCATGACAAACAGACAATGGTATGATGACATCAAGAGTGGATTTAATGTCATATACAGTGCCTATAGTGTCAAAGATGCAGTGGGTGTGATTTCACAAGTACATAGGGTGTAATATATTCTTTCAAGTGAGCGTGATTACACCGATATATCGGGTGTGATTTCGGATACAGTGACTGTGTTGTCATTCATACACCATGTGAGATGTCATATATACTGAGTATGATGTCAAAAACATAGTAGGTGTCTTGTCAGAGTTACAGTGGCTGTGATGTCACAAGTATAGCATATGTGATGTCATAAACAGTAGATGTGATGTTATGAATATAGAGGACGTGATGTAATGAATACAGACTTGTGTTGTCATAACGTGTGGGTGTGATGTCACATAGAATTCATATGATGTCATACATAGAGTGGGTTTGATGTCAAACATATTGCAGGTGCGGTATAATCCATACACTGTAAGTAATGACGCATCTACAGTGGATGCGAGGTCAGATATACTGTGTGTGATGACATGAATACAGAGGGTGTGATGTCATAGAGGGGTGTGACGTCATACAGAGTGAATGTGATGTCATATGCAGTTCAGTTGATGTCATACATATTGTGGCTGTGACATCATACAAACAATGGGGCTTATATCATCGATATCTCTGTGTGATGACACATATACTGTGAATGTGCTGTCAGATATAATGGCTGTGATGTAAGACAGAGTAGCTTTGATGTGATGAACAGAGTGTTGTGATGTCATAAAGCCTGTGTGTGATGTCGTATATAGTGCATAGCCTGCCATGTCTATAGTATGTGTGATATAATAGATACAGTTTGTGTTATATCAATGATACAGAGGGTGTGATCGCACAAGTACAGATACCGAGGGTGTGATGTCAGATATACTGTTTGTATCGTCTCAACACAGTGTGTTTCATGTCAAGTATACTGGATATGGATTCAAAAACCCAGTGGGTGTGACGTTACAGATAAAGTGGCTGTGATGTCAGAGGTATAGGGGATGAGATGTCATAAACCGTGGATATGATGTCACATATAGGAGATCTGATGTCATGAATGCAGTGGCTGTGATGTCGTAAAAGCTGAGGATTGATGTCATGAAGTGGGAATGTGATGTCATGTAGAGTGTGTATGATGTCAGATGTATGCCCAAGTGTGATGGTTTCCATACCTGTGATGTCATCGTTACAGAGTGTGTGATGACACAGATACAGTGGCTGTGATGTCGAATATAGTGTGTGAGATGACAGGTATAGATGGTGTGGTGTTATGAAAGCAGTATGAGTGATATCATGTATATTGGATATGATATCATAAATGTACTGGGTGTGATGTCATTCATTTAGTTGTCTGATGTCATAAAGAGCTCATGTGATGTCATGCATACTGAATGTGATGTCGTACATAGAGTGTGTGTGATGTCATTCAGAGAGTGTGTGTGGTATAATTGATACACTGGGTCTGATGACACAGATACGGTGTAGGTAGTGTCAGATATAGTGGGTGAGATGACAGATATAACGTTTGTGTTGTCTTGTGTGTGTGGTCATGTACAGTGTGTGTGATGTCATGAATGCACTGGATGTAATGTGATGACTACAATGGTGTGAGTTTATAAAGAATGGATGTGACCATATTTATAGTGCATAACATGTCATACATAAAGTGGGTGTGATGTCATACAAACATTTGGTCAGAGGTTATCAATAGGGTGGATTCAATGACAGATAGAGTGGGAGTGACGTCATGAGTGCAGTGCATGTGATGTCATGAATAATTAGTGATGTCATAAAATGTGAATTTGATGCCCTATAGATTGTATATGATGGTATACATGCAGTGGGAGTGAGGTCATCATACTAAGGGTGTGATTTCATCGAAAGAGTGGGTGTGGTGACACAGAAACAGTGGCTGTGATGTTAAAAATATAGTGAATGTGATGTTGTATACAACGGATATGATGTCGTCTTACATAGCGCATGAGATCTCATAAATACATTTGGTGTGATATCCTCATTACAGTGGATGTCATGACCCAGATAGAGTGGATACGATGTCAAACAGAGTGGGTGTGATGTCCCAGAAACGGTGGATTGATTTCATAAACTGAGCATGTGATGTCTTGCATGGTGCAAAAGTTGCTATACATATGCCGGGTGTGATGTCATGCAAAGAGTGGGCGTGATATCAGTGGAGAGGTTATGATGGCAAAGAAACAGTGGGGGCAATGCCTGGTACAGTGGGTGTGATGTCAGGCCTGAAGTGGATGTGGCAACATAAATTCTGTGGTTTGGTGTGACAGAGTGGATATGATGTCATCTGAAGTGCAAATTATGTCATATATATGCCGAGTGTGGTATCAACAACACACAGGGTTGTGATGTCATACATTGTGGATATGATGTCATAAATAGAGTGGATAGAAAGTCACACGTATACTGGCTGTGATATGATACATAGAGTGGCTGCGATATCATTGGTAGAGTGGGTGTGAAAACACAGATACAGTGGATTTAAGGTCAGATATAGTGGACGTGATGTCTAGTATAGTGGACTTGATGTCATAAATAAAGTGGTGTGAGGTCATAAAGAGTGGATGTGATGTCATATGTAGTACATATGATGTCATACATATAGTGGCTGTGATGTCATACATACACTGGGTTAGATAAAATTGGTACATTGCGTGTGTTGACACAGATACAATGCGTGTGATGTCAGACATAGTGGCTGTGAAGTTTCACAATGGTTGTGTTGTTATAACACTGTGTGTGAAGCCATATTAAGTGAATATGTCATAAACATAGAGTGTGTGATGTCATAGACAGAGTCATTGTGTGATGTCACATATATAGTGAATGTGATATCATACAGAGTAGATGACATGTCATATCATATATAGTGCATGTGATGTCATAAATACTAAGGATTGTTGTCATAAAGTGTGGAAATGATGTCATGTGTTGTGCATATGATGGCGCACATATGCCACCTGTGAACTCTTACCTACTTGGTGTGATATCCTCGACAAAGTGGGTTTGATGACATATACAGTGGATGCGATGGCAGTTATAACAGGTTTCAAGACAGATATAGAGATTGTGTAGTCATACACACAGAGTGGATGAGATCATATACAGTGGATATGATGTCATAAACATAGTGGGGTCCATGACAAACAGACAATGGTATGATGACATCAAGAGTGGATTTAATGTCATATACAGTGCCTATAGTGTCAAAGATGCAGTGGGTTGTCTGTGTAATTGTATTGTCTAGTGTTCTTGGGTGTGGCGGTGGCTGTGTTAGCTTAAGTTTGTGTTGTGACACGTTCTTGTGCTGTTGGTAGTTTTTTTTATATTGTGTGGTGTGTTGAGTTTGTTTCTTGTGTGTGTGTTGTGGTTGTTGATAAGTTTTGTGCTGTGTGGCTTTAGTGGGTGTTGGGCGTGGTCATGACCAATGTGGGGTGAGTGTTTGGTCTGGGATGATTTTATTGACGTGATGGGGGTGGAGGGGGTTTTGGTTGCCGCTATGGGGGTCGGTCGTGATAGGGTGTGTGTGTGTTGATTTCTTGTGATTCTGTTAGGGTGTGTCTGTTTGCTCGGTGGGGAATGTCGTGTGTTGTTTTCTCAGTTAGTGATTTTGTGATGTTTAGTCTAACGGTGTGTATGATGTGTCGTTTTTGGTTGAGTCACTTCGGATGTAGTGTGTGACTAGGTGTGTTTTTGTGACTTGTAGTTGTTTTTGTGTTGTGTCGTAGTGTCTGGGTTAAGCTTATTGCGTGGAGGGTTCAGTGATTTGTAGTGTGCTTGCGGTGTGTTGTTGTGTGTGTTTAAATGGGTGAGGGTGCTTGGTGTGTGGCTGGGGGGCGGGTGAGGGTTGTAGGGGGAGGAGGGGATGGGCTGCGTGTGTGTCATTGAGTGGTTTAGCTTTACTTGTAGCCGGGTTGGATGCTGTAGTTGGTGCGGTGTTTATAGTGTAGTTGTGAAATGGTGTTTGTGTTTTTGAGTTTTAACGCGCCATGAGTATAGTAGTTGTGGTGGTGTGATCGTTGGTGTGGGAGGTGGGGGGGAGGGAGTGGGGGGTGGGGGGGGGCGGTGGGTAAGCGGGGAGTGACTTAGATATGTGTTATGTTAGTGTATTCTGTGGTCCGGTGTGAGATTGGTGTGGGCGTTTTGGGGAGTGATGGTAATGATGGGTAGTGAGGGGATTCAGTTGGGTGAGGGGTGATACTCTGCTATTGTGTGGGATAACTTGATTACACATGTACATAGGGTATAGTATAATCATTCAAGTGAGTGTGATTACACCAATATTGTGGGTGTGATATCGGATACAGTGATTGAGTTGTCAATCATACACCATGTGAGATGTCACATATACTGAGTATGATGTCAAAAACATAGTAGGTGTCTTGTCACAGTTATAGCGGCAGTGGTGTCACAAGTATAGTGTATGTGATGTCATAATCAGTGGATGCGATGTTATGAATAGAGTGGATGGCATGTCAGGAATACAGTCTTGTGATGTCAGATAGAGTGGGTGTGATGTCATATAGAATTCATATCATGTCCTATATAGAGTGGGTTTGATATCACACATATTGCAGGTGTGGTATAATCAATACACTGCAAGTAATGACGAGCTACACTGGATGCCATGTCAGATATACTGTGTGTGATGACATGAATACAAAGGTTGTGATATCATAGAGCGAAGTGACGTCGTACAGAGTGAATGTGATGCCATATGTATTTCATATGAAGTCATACACATTGTGGCTGTGATATCATACAAACAATGTGGCCTATATAATAAATAATCTCGGTGTGATAACAGACATACTGTGGATGTGCTGTCAGACATAATGGCTGACATGTGAGACAGAGTAGCTTTGATGTCATGAACAGTGTGTTGTGATGTCATAAAGCCTGGGTGTGATGTCGTATATAGTGCATAATGTGCCATGCCTATAGTATGTGTGACATAATACATAGAGATTGTGTTATATCGCTGATATAGAGGGTGTGATCGCACAAATACGTATACGGAGGGTGTGATGTCAGGTATACTGTTTTATCGTCTCAACAGAGTGGGTTTGATGTCAAATATATTGGATATGGATTCACAAACCCAGTGGGTGTGACGTTACAGATAAAGTGGCTGTGATGTCAGAGATATAGGGGATGAGATGTCATAAACCGTGGATATGATGTCACATATAGGAGATCTGATGTCATGAATGCAGTGGCTGTGATGTCGTAAAAGCTGAGGATTCATGTCATAAAATGTGAATGTGATGTCATGTAGAGTGTGCATGATGTCATATGTATGCCAAGTGTGATGATTTCCATACTTGTTGTGATATCATCGATACAGAGTTTGTGACGACCCAGATACAGTGGCTGTGATGTCAAATATAACGGGTGACATGGCATGTATAGTAGGTATCATTTCATGAAAGCAGTATGGGTGCTATCATATATATTGGATATGATGTAATCAATATACTGGGTGTGATGTCATACATTTACGTGTCTGATGTCATAAAGAGTTCAGGTGATGTCATGCATACTGAATATGATGCCCTCCATAGAGTGTGTGTGATGTCATACAGAGAGTGTGTGTGGTATAATTGATACACTGGGTTTGATGACACAGATATCGTGGAGGTAGTGTCAGATATAGTGGGAGAGATGGCAGATATAACATTTATGTTGTTTTGTGTGTGTGGTCATATATAGTGTGTGTGATGTCATGAATGCAGTGGATGTAAGGTGATGACTAAAATGGCGTGAGTTCCTAAAGAGTGGATGTGACGATATGTTTAGTGCATAAGATGTCATACATAAAGTGGGTGTGATATCATACAAACTGTTGGTCAGAGGTCATCAATAGGGTGGATTAAATGTCAGATATAGTGGGAGTGATGTCATGAGTGCAGTGCATGTGATGTCATAAATAATCTGTGATGTCATAAAATGTGGATTTGATGCCTTATGGATGGAGTGTATATGATGGTATACATGCAGTGGGTGTGAGGTCATACATACAAAGGGTGTGATATCATCGAACGAGTGGGTGTGATGACACAGATATAGTGGCTGAGATGTTAAAAATATAGTGAATGTGCTGTCGTATACAACGGATATGATGTCATTTTGCATAGCATATGAGATATCATAAAAAAGGTTGGTGTGATATCCTCAATACAGTGGATGTGATGACCCAGATACAGTTGATACAATTTCAAATAGAGTGGGTGCGATGAACTTGAAACTGTGTTTTGATGTCATAAACTGAGGATGTGATGTCTTGTATGGTGCAAACGTTGTCATACATATGCCGAGTGTGATTTTATGCAAAGAGTGGGCGTGATATCATTGGAGAGGTTGTGATGGCAAAGAAACAGTGGGGGCAATGTCTGGTACAGTGGGTGTGATGTCATGCCTGAAGTGGATGTGGCAACATAAATTCTGTGGTTTGGTGTGACAGAGTGGATATGATGTCATCTGAAGTGCCAATGATGTCATATATATGGCGAGTGTTGTGTCAACAACACACAGTGTTGTGATGTCATACATTGTGGATATGATATCATAAATAGAGTGGATAGGATGTACACGTATACTGGTTGTGATATGATACTAGAGTGGCTGTGATGTCATTGGTAGAGTGGGTGTGATAACACAGATACAGTGGACGTGAGGTCAGATATAGTGGATGTGATGTCTGGTATAGTGGACTTGATGTCATAAATAAAGTGGTGTGAGGTCATAAAGAGTGGATGTGATGCCATATGTAATACATATGATGATGTCATACATATAGTGGCTGTGATGTCATACGTACACTGGGTTAGATAAAATTGGTACATTGCGTGTGTTGACACAGATGCAATGAGTGTGAAGTCAGACGTAGTGGCTGTGAAGTTACACAGTGGTTATGTTGTTATAACACTGCGTGTAATGCCATATGAAGTGGATATGTCAGAAGCATAGAGTGTGTGATGTCATAGATAAAGTCATTGTGTGATGTCACATATATAGTGAATGTGATATCATACACAGTAGATGACATGTCATATCGTATATAGTCCGTGTGATGTCATGAATAGAGTGCATGTGATGTCATAAATACTATGGATTGTTGTTATACAGTGTGGATATTATGTCATGTGTAGTGCATATGATGGCATACATATGCCACCTGTGAACTCTCATATATTTGGTGTGATGTCGTCGACAAAGTGGGTTTGATGATATATACAGTGGATCTGATGGCAGTTATAACGGGTTTCAAGACAGATATAGAGCTTGTGTAGTCATACACACAGAGTGGATGAGATCATATACAGTGGATATGATTTCATAAACACAGTGTGTGCCATGACAGATAAACAATGGTATGATGACATCAAGAGTGGATTTGATGTCATATAAAGTGCCTATATTGTCATACATGCAGTGGGTGTGATTACACATGTACATAGGGTATAGTATAATCATTCAAGTGAGTGTGATTACACCAATATTGTGGGTGTGATATCGGATACAGTGATTGAGTTGTCAATCATACACCATGTGAGATGTCACATATACTGAGTATGATGTCAAAAACATAGTAGGTGTCTTGTCACAGTTATAGCGGCAGTGGTGTCACAAGTATAGTGTATGTGATGTCATAATCAGTGGATGATGATGTTATGAATAGAGTGGATGGCATGTCAGGAATACAGTCTTGTGATGTCAGATAGAGTGGGTGTGATGTCATATAGAATTCATATCATGTCTATACAGAGTGGGTTTGATATCACACATATTGCAGGTGTGGTATAATCAATACACTGCAAGGAATGACGAGCTACAGTGGATGCCATGTCAGATATACTGTGTGTGATGACATGAATACAAAGGTTGTGATATCATAGAGCGAAGTGACGTCGTACAGAGTGAATGTGATGCCATATGTATTTCATATGAAGTCATACACATTGTGGCTGTGATATCATACAAACAATGTGGCCTATATCATAAATAATCTCGGTGTGATAACAGACATACTGTGGATGTGCTGTCAGACATAATGGCTGACATGTGAGACAGAGTAGCTTTGATGTCATGAACAGTGTGTTGTGATGTCCTAAAGCCTGGGTGTGATGTCGTATATAGTGCATAATGTGCCATGCCTATAGTATGTGTGACATAATACATAGAGATTGTGTTATATCGCTGATATAGAGGGTGTGATCGCACAAAATACGTATACGGAGGGTGTGATGTCAGATATACTGTTTTTATCGTCTCAACAGAGTGGGTTTGATGTCAAATATATTGGATATGGATTCACAAACCCAGTGGGTGTGACGTTACAGATAAAGTGGCTGTGATGTCAGAGATATAGGGGATGAGATGTCATAAACCGTGGATATGATGTCACATATAGGAGATCTGATGTCATGAATGCAGTGGCTGTGATGTCGTAAAAGCTGAGGATTCATGTCATAAAATGTGAATGTGATGTCATGTAGAGTGTGCATGATGTCATATGTATGCCAAGTGTGATGATTTCCATACTTGTTGTGATATCATCGATACAGAGTTTGTGACGACCCAGATACAGTGGCTGTGATGTCAAATATAACGGGTGACATGGCATGTATAGTAGGTATCATTTCATGAAAGCAGTATGGGTGCTATCATATATATTGGATATGATGTAATCAATATACTGGGTGTGATGTCATACATTTACGTGTCTGATGTCATAAAGAGTTCAGGTGATGTCATGCATACTGAATATGATGCCCTCCATAGAGTGTGTGTGATGTCATACAGAGAGTGTGTGTGGTATAATTGATACACTGGGTTTGATGACACAGATATCGTGGAGGTAGTGTCAGATATAGTGGGAGAGATGGCAGATATAACATTTATGTTGTTTTGTGTGTGTGGTCATATATAGTGTGTGTGATGTCATGAATGCAGTGGATGTAAGGTGATGACTACAATGGCGTGAGTTCCTAAAGAGTGGATGTGACGATATGTTTAGTGCATAAGATGTCATACATAAAGTGGGTGTGATATCATACAAACTGTTGGTCAGAGGTCATCAATAGGGTGGATTAAATGTCAGATATAGTGGGAGTGATGTCATGAGTGCAGTGCATGTGATGTCATAAATAATCTGTGATGTCATAAAATGTGGATTTGATGCCTTATGGAGTGTATATGATGGCATACATGTAGTGGGTGTGAGGTCATACATACAAAGGGTGTGATATCATCGAACGAGTGGGTGTGATGACACAGATATAGTGGCTGAGATGTTAAAAATATAGTGAATGTGCTGTCGTATACAACGGATATGATGTTATTTTGCATAGCATATGAGATATCATAAAAAAGGTTGGTGTGATATCCTCAATACAGTGGATGTGATGACCCAGATACAGTTGATACAATTTCAAATAGAGTGGGTGTGATGAACTTGAAACTGTGTTTGATGTCATAAACTGAGGATGTGATGTCTTGTATGGTGCAAACGTTGCCATACATATGCCGAGTGTGATTTCATGCAAAGAGTGGGCGTGATATCATTGGAGAGGTTGTGATGGCAAAGAAACAGTGGGGGCAATGTCTGGTACAGTGGGTGTGATGTCATGCCTGAAGTGGATGTGGCAACATAAATTCTGTGGTTTGGTGTGACAGAGTGGATACGATGTCATCTGAAGTGCAAATGATGTTGTATATATGGCGAGTGTCGTGTCAACAACACACAGTGTTGTGATGTCATACACTGTGGATATGATATCATAAATAAAGTGGATAGGATGTCACACGTATACTGGTTGTGATATGATACTAGAGTGGCTGTGATGTCATTGGTAGAGTGGGTGTGATAACACAGATACAGTGGACGTGAGGTCAGATATAGTGGATGTGATGTCTGGTATAGTGGACTTGATGTCATAAATAAAGTGGTGTGAGGTCATAAAGAGTGGATGTGATGCCATATGTAGTACATATGATGTCATACATATAGTGGCTGTGATGTCATACGTACACTGGGTTAGATAAAATTGGTACATTGCGTGTGTTGACACAGATGCAATGAGTGTGAAGTCAGACGTAGTGGCTGTGAAGTTTCACAGTGGTTATGTTGTTATAACACTGCGTGTAATGCCATATGAAGTGGATATGTCAGAAGCATAGAGTGTGTGATGTCATAGATAAAGTCATTGTGTGATGTCACATATATAGTGAATGTGATATCATACAAAGTAGATGACATGTCATATCGTATATAGTCCGTGTGATGTCATGAATAGAGTGCATGTGATGTCATAAATACTATGGATTGTTGTTATACAGTGTGGATATTATGTCACGTGTGTAGTGCATATGATGGCATACATATGCCACCTGTGAACTCTCATATATTTGGTGTGATGTCGTCGACAAAGTGGGTTTGATGACATATACAGTGGATGTGATGGCAGTTATAACGGGTTTCAAGACAGATATAGAGCTTGTGTAGTCATACACACAGAGTGGATGAGATCATATACAGTGGATATGATTTCATAAACACAGTGTGTGTGCCATGACAGATAAACAATGGTATGATGACATCAAGAGTGGATTTGATGTCATATAAAGTGCCTATAGTGTCATACATGCAGGGGGTGTGATTTCACATGTACATACGGTGTAATATAATCATTCAAGTGAGTGTGATTACACCGATATTGTGGGTGTGATGTCAGATACAGTGGTTGTATTGTCATTCATACACCATGTGAGATGTCATATATACTGAGTATGATGTCAAAAATATAGTAGGTGTCTTGTCACTGTTACAGTGGCTGTGATGTCACAACTATAGTGTTTGTGATGTCATAAACAGTGGATATGATATTATGAATAGAGTAGATATGATGCAATGAATACAGACTTGTGATGTCATGGAGAGTGGGTGTGATGTCGCATAGACTTCATATGATGTCATACATATAGTGGGTTTGATATCACACATATTGCAGATGTGGTGTAATCAATACACTGTAATTAATGACGCATCTACAGTGGATGCCATGTCAGATATACTGTGTGTAATGACATGAATACAGAGGGTCTGATGTCATAGAGGGTTGTGAAGTCATATAGAGTGAATGTGATGTCATATGTACTTCATATGAAGTCATTCATATTGTGGCTGTGATATCATACAAACAATGGGGCTTATATCATCGATAATCTCGGTGTGATGACACACATACTGTGGATGTGCTGTCAGATAAAATGGCTGTGATATGAGACACAGTAGCTTTGATGTCATGAACAGTGTGTTGTGATGTCATAAAGCCTGGGTGTGATGTCGTATATAGTGCCTAATGTGCCATGCCTATAGTGTGTGTGATATAATACATAGAGTTTGTGTTATATCACTGATACAGAGGGTGTGATCGCACAAATACAGATACGGAGGGTGTGATGTCAGATATACTTTTTGTATCGTCTCAACACAGTGTGTTTAATGTCAAGTATATTGGATATGGATTCACAAACCCAGTGGATGTGACGTTAGAGGTTAAAGTGGCTGTGATGTCAGAGGTATAGGGGATGAGATGTCATAAACCGTGGATGTAATGTCACATATAGGAGATCTAATGTCATGAATGCAGTGCCTGTGATGTCGTAAATGCTGAGGACTGATATCATTAAGTGTGAATGTGATGTAATTTAGAGTGTGTATGATGTCATATGTAAGCCAAATGTGACGATTTCAATACTTGTTGTGATTTCATCGATACATCGGGTGTGACGATGCAGATATATTGGCTGTGATGTCCAATATAGTGGGTGAGATGTCAGGTATATTTGGTGTCATGTCATGAAAGCAGCGTGGGTGATATCATATATATTTGATATAATGTCATCAATATACTGGGTGTCATGTCATACATTTAGGTATCTGATATCATAAAGAGCTCATGTGATGTCATGCATACTGAATATGATGTCCTACATAGAGTCTGTGTGATGTCATACAGAGAGTGTGTGCGGTATAATTGATAGAGTGGGTTTGATGACGCAGATACAGTGGATGTAGAGTCAGATATATTGGGTGAGATGGCAGGTATAACGTTTGTGTTGTCTTGTGTGTGATGTCATATATAGTGTGTGTGATGTCATGAATGCAGTGGATGTATTGTGATGACTACAATGGAGTGAGTTCATAAAAAGTTGTTTGACGATATGTATAGTGAGTAGGATGTCATACCTAAAGTGGGTGTGGTTGTATACAAACAGTTGTTCAGAGGTCATCAATAGAGTGGATGCAATGTCATATATAGTGGAGTGATGTCATGAGTACAGTGCATGTGATGTCATAAAAAATTGTGTGAGGTCATAAAACCTGAATGTGATGCCATATAGAGTTTATATGATGCTATACATATAGTGGGTGTTATGTCATACATACAAAGGGTGCGATATCATCGAAAGAGTGGGGGTGATGACACAGATACAGTGGCTGTGATGTTAAAAATATGGTGAATGTGATGTCGTATACAATGGATATGACGTCGTCTTACCTAGCGCATGAGATCTCATCAATACAGTTGGTGTGTTATCATAAATACAGTCGATGTGATGACAGAGATACAGTGGATAGGATATCAAATAGAGTGGATGTGTTTTCCTAGAAAAAGGTGGTTTGACGTCATAAACTGAGGATGTGATGTCTTTATGATTCAAACATTGCCATACATATGCTGAGTGTGATGTCATGCAATGTGTGGGTGTGATATCAGTGGAGAGGTTGTCATGGCAAAGATACACTGGGTGTGACGTCTGGTACAGTGGGTGTGATGTCATGCCTGACGAGGATGTGGCATCATAAGTACTGTGGTTTGGGGTGATAGAGTGGATGTGATGTCATCCGAAGTGCAAACGATGTCATACATATGCCGAGTAATGTAACAAAAGCACACAGTGTTGTGATGTCATATATAGTAGATATGATGTCATAAATAGAGTGGATAGAATGCCACACGTCTACTGAATGTGATATCATACATAGAGTGGCTGTGATATCATTGGTAGAGTGGGTGTGATAACACAGATACAGTGGACGTGAGGTCAGATATAGTGGATGGGATGTCAGGTATAGCGGACTTGATGTCATAAATAAAGTGGTGTGAGGTCATAAAGAGGGGATGTGATGTCATATGCAGTATATATGATGTCATACATATAGTGGCTGTGATGTCACACATACACTGGGTTAGATAAAATTCGTACATTGCTTGTGTTGAAACAGATACAATGCGTGTGATGTCAGACATAGTGTCTGTGAAGTTACACAATGGTTGTGTTGTTATAACACTGCGTGTGAAGCCATATAAAGTGGATATGTCATAAACATAGTGTGTGTGATGTCATAGTCAGAGTAATTGTGTGATGTCATATATATAGTGAATGTGCTATCATACAGAGTAGATGACATGTCATATCGTATATAGTGCGTGTGATATCATGGATAGAGTGCATGTGATGTCATAAATACTAAGGATTGTTGTCATAAAGTGTGGATATGATGTCATGTGTAGTGCATATGATGGCATACATACGCCAGCTGTGAACACTTACATAGTTGGTGAACTGTGGTCGACAAAGTGGGTTTGATGACATATACAGTGGATGTGATGGCAGTTACAATGGGTTTCAAGACAGATATAGAGTTTTGTAGTCATACACAAAGAGTGGATGAGATCATATACAGTGGATATGATGTCATAAACATAGTGGATGCATGACAGATAAACAATGGTATGATGACATCAACAGTGGATTTGATGTCATATACAGTGCCTATAGTGTCATACATGCAGTGGGTGTGATTACACATGTACATAGGGTATAGTATAATCATTCAAGTGAGTGTGATTACACCAATATTGTGGGTGTGATATCGGATACAGTGATTGAGTTGTCAATCATACACCATGTGAGATGTCACATATACTGAGTATGATGTCAAAAAATAGTAGTAGGTTTTTGTCACAGTTATAGCGGCAGTGGTGTCACAAGTATAGTGTATGTGATGTCATAATCAGTGGATGCGATGTTATGAATAGAGTGGATGGCATGTCAGGAATACAGTCTTGTGATGTCAGATAGAGTGGGTGTGATGTCATATAGAATTCATATCATGTCCTATATAGAGTGGGTTTGATATCACACATATTGCAGGTGTGGTATAATCAATACACTGCAAGGAATGACGAGCTACACTGGATGCCATGTCAGATATACTGTGTGTGATGACATGAATACAAAGGTTGTGATATCATAGAGCGAAGTGACGTCGTACAGAGTGAATGTGATGCCATATGTATTTCATATGAAGTCATACACATTGTGGCTGTGATATCATACAAACAATGTGGCCTATATCATAAATAATCTCGGTGTGATAACAGACATACTGTGGATGTGCTGTCAGACATAATGGCTGACATGTGAGACAGAGTAGCTTTGATGTCATGAACAGTGTGTTGTGATGTCATAAAGCCTGGGTGTGATGTCGTATATAGTGCATAATGTGCCATGCCTATAGTATGTGTGACATAATACATAGAGATTGTGTTATATCGCTGATATAGAGGGTGTGATCGCACAAATACGTATACGGAGGGTGTGATGTCAGGTATACTGTTTTTATCGTCTCAACAGAGTGGGTTTGATGTCAAATATATTGGATATGGATTCACAAACCCAGTGGGTGTGACGTTACAGATAAAGTGGCTGTGATGTCAGAGATATAGGGGATGAGATGTCATAAACCGTGGATATGATGTCACATATAGGAGATCTGATGTCATGAATGCAGTGGCTGTGATGTCGTAAAAGCTGAGGATTCATGTCATAAAATGTGAATGTGATGTCATGTAGAGTGTGCATGATGTCATATGTATGCCAAGTGTGATGATTTCCATACTTGTTGTGATATCATCGATACAGAGTTTGTGACGACCCAGATACAGTGGCTGTGATGTCAAATATAACGGGTGACATGGCATGTATAGTAGGTATCATTTCATGAAAGCAGTATGGGTGCTATCATATATATTGGATATGATGTAATCAATATACTGGGTGTGATGTCATACATTTACGTGTCTGATGTCATAAAGAGTTCAGGTGATGTCATGCATACTGAATATGATGCCCTCCATAGAGTGTGTGTGATGTCATACAGAGAGTGTGTGTGGTATAATTGATACACTGGGTTTGATGACACAGATATCGTGGAGGTAGTGTCAGATATAGTGGGAGAGATGGCAGATATAACATTTATGTTGTTTTGTGTGTGTGGTCATATATAGTGTGTGTGATGTCATGAATGCAGTGGATGTAAGGTGATGACTACAATGGCGTGAGTTCCTAAAGAGTGGATGTGACGATATGTTTAGTGCATAAGATGTCATACATAAAGTGGGTGTGATATCATACAAACTGTTGGTCAGAGGTCATCAATAGGGTGGATTAAATGTCAGATATATAGTGGGAGTGATGTCATGAGTGCAGTGCATGTGATGTCATAAATAATCTGTGATGTCATAAAATGTGGATTTGATGCCTTATGGAGTGTATATGATGGCATACATGTAGTGGGTGTGAGGTCATACATACAAAGGGTGTGATATCATCGAACGAGTGGGTGTGATGACACAGATATAGTGGCTGAGATGTTAAAAATATAGTGAATGTGCTGTCGTATACAACGGATATGATGTCATTTTGCATAGCATATGAGATATCATAAAATAAGGTTGGTGTGATATCCTCAATACAGTGGATGTGATGACCCAGATACAGTTGATACAATTTCAAATAGAGTGGGTGCGATGAACTTGAAACTGTGTTTTGATGTCATAAACTGAGGATGTGATGTCTTGTATGGTGCAAACGTTGTCATACATATGCCGAGTGTGATTTTATGCAAAGAGTGGGCGTGATATCATTGGAGAGGTTGTGATGGCAAAGAAACAGTGGGGGCAATGTCTGGTACAGTGGGTGTGATGTCATGCCTGAAGTGGATGTGGCAACATAAATTCTGTGGTTTGGTGTGACAGAGTGGATATGATGTCATCTGAAGTGCCAATGATGTCATATATATGGCGAGTGTTGTGTCAACAACACACAGTGTTGTGATGTCATACATTGTGGATATGATATCATAAATAGAGTGGATAGGATGTTACACGTATACTGGTTGTGATATGATACTAGAGTGGCTGTGATGTCATTGGTAGAGTGGGTGTGATAACACAGATACAGTGGACGTGAGGTCAGATATAGTGGATGTGATGTCTGGTATAGTGGACTTGATGTCATAAATAAAGTGGTGTGAGGTCATAAAGAGTGGATGTGATGCCATATGTAGTACATATGATGTCATACATATAGTGGCTGTGATGTCATACGTACACTGGGTTAGATAAAATTGGTACATTGCGTGTGTTGACACAGATGCAATGAGTGTGAAGTCAGACGTAGTGGCTGTGAAGTTACACAGTGGTTATGTTGTTATAACACTGCGTGTAATGCCATATGAAGTGGATATGTCAGAAGCATAGAGTGTGTGATGTCATAGATAAAGTCATTGTGTGATGTCACATATATAGTGAATGTGATATCATACACAGTAGATGACATGTCATATCGTATATAGTCCGTGTGATGTCATGAATAGAGTGCATGTGATGTCATAAATACTATGGATTGTTGTTATACAGTGTGGATATTATGTCATGTGTAGTGCATATGATGGCATACATATGCCACCTGTGAACTCTCATATATTTGGTGTGATGTCGTCGACAAAGTGGGTTTGATGATATATACAGTGGATGTGATGGCAGTTATAACGGGTTTCAAGACAGATATAGAGCTTGTGTAGTCATACACACAGAGTGATGAGATCATATACAGTGGATATGATTTCATAAACACAGTGTGTGCCATGACAGATAAACAATGGTATGATGACATCAAGAGTGGATTTGATGTCATATAAAGTGCCTATATTGTCATACATGCAGTGGGTGTGATTACACATGTACATAGGGTATAGTATAATCATTCAAGTGAGTGTGATTACACCAATATATTGTGGGTGTGATATCGGATACAGTGATTGAGTTGTCAATCATACACCATGTGAGATGTCACATATACTGAGTATGATGTCAAAAACATAGTAGGTGTCTTGTCACAGTTATAGCGGCAGTGGTGTCACAAGTATAGTGTATGTGATGTCATAATCAGTGGATATGATGTTATGAATAGAGTGGATGGCATGTCAGGAATACAGTCTTGTGATGTCAGATAGAGTGGGTGTGATGTCATATAGAATTCATATCATGTCCTATATAGAGTGGGTTTGATATCACACATATTGCAGATGTGGTATAATCAATACACTGCAAGGAATGACGAGCTACAGTGGATGCCATGTCAGATATACTGTGTGTGATGACATGAATACAAAGGTTGTGATATCATAGAGCGAAGTGACGTCGTACAGAGTGAATGTGATGCCATATGTATTTCATATGAAGTCATACACATTGTGGCTGTGATATCATACAAACAATGTGGCCTATATCATAAATAATCTCGGTGTGATAACAGACATACTGTGGATGTGCTGTCAGACATAATGGCTGAAATGTGAGACAGAGTAGCTTTGATGTCATGAACAGTGTGTTGTGATGTCATAAAGCCTGGGTGTGATGTCGTATATAGTGCATAATGTGCCATGCCTATAGTATGTGTGACATAATACATAGAGATTGTGTTATATCGCTGATATAGAGGGTGTGATCGCACAAATACGTATACGGAGGGTGTGATGTCAGATATACTGTTTTATCGTCTCAACAGAGTGGGTTTGATGTCAAATATATTGGATATGGATTCACAAACCCAGTGGGTGTGACGTTACAGATAAAGTGGCTGTGATGTCAGAGATATAGGGGATGAGATGTCATAAACCGTGGATATGATGTCACATATAGGAGATCTGATGTCATCATGAATGCAGTGGCTGTGATGTCGTAAAAGCTGAGGATTCATGTCATAAAATGTGAATGTGATGTCATGTAGAGTGTGCATGATGTCATATGTATGCCAAGTGTGATGATGATTTCCATACTTGTTGTGATATCATCGATACAGAGTTTGTGACGACCCAGATACAGTGGCTGTGATGTCAAATATAACGGGTGACATGGCATGTATAGTAGGTATCATTTCATGAAAGCAGTATGGGTGCTATCATATATATTGGATATGATGTAATCAATATACTGGGTGTGATGTCATACATTTACGTGTCTGATGTCATAAAGAGTTCAGGTGATGTCATGCATACTGAATATGATGCCCTACATAGAGTGTGTGTGTGATGTCATACAGAGAGTGTGTGTGGTATAATTGATACACTGGGTTTGATGACACAGATATCGTGGAGGTAGTGTCAGATATAGTGGGAGAGATGGCAGATATAACATTTATGTTGTTTTGTGTGTGTGGTCATATATATAGTGTGTGTGATGTCATGAATGCAGTGGATGTAAGGTGATGACTACAATGGCGTGAGTTCCTAAAGAGTGGATGTGACGATATGTTTAGTGCATAAGATGTCATACATAAAGTGGGTGTGATATCATACAAACTGTTGGTCAGAGGTCATCAATAGGGTGGATTAAATGTCAGATATAGTGGGAGTGATGTCATGAGTGCAGTGCATGTGATGTCATAAATAATCTGTGATGTCATAAAATGTGGATTTGATGCCTTATGGAGTGTATATGATGGTATACATGTAGTGGGTGTGAGGTCATACATACAAAGGGTGTGATATCATCGAACGAGTGGGTGTGATGACACAGATATAGTGGCTGAGATGTTAAAAATATAGTGAATGTGCTGTCGTATACAACGGATATGATGTCATTTTGCATAGCATATGAGATATCATAAAAAAGGTTGGTGTGATATCCTCAATACAGTGGATGTGATGACCCAGATACAGTTGATACAATTTCAAATAGAGTGGGTGTGATGAACTTGAAACTGTGTTTTGATGTCATAAACTGAGGATGTGATGTCTTGTATGGTGCAAACGTTGCCATACATATGCCGAGTGTGATTTCATGCAAAGAGTGGGCGTGATATCATTGGAGAGGTTGTGATGGCAAAGAAACAGTGGGGGCAATGTCTGGTACAGTGGGTGTGATGTCATGCCTGAAGTGGATGTGGCAACATAAATTCTGTGGTTTGGTGTGACAGAGTGGATATGATGTCATCTGAAGTGCAAATGATGTCGTATATATGGCGAGTGTCGTGTCAACAACACACAGTGTTGTGATGTCATACACTGTGGATATGATATCATAAATAGAGTGGATAGGATGTCACACGTATACTGGTTGTGATATGATACTAGAGTGGCTGTGATGTCATTGGTAGAGTGGGGTGTGATAACACAGATACAGTGGACGTGAGGTCAGATATAGTGGATGTGATGTCTGGTATAGTGGACTTGATGTCATAAATAAAGTGGTGTGAGGTCATAAAGAGTGGATGTGATGCCATATGTAGTACATATGATGTCATACATATAGTGGCTGTGATGTCATACGTACACTGGGTTAGATAAAATTGGTACATTGCGTGTGTTGACACAGATGCAATGAGTGTGAAGTCAGACGTAGTGGCTGTGAAGTTACACAGTGTTTATGTTGTTATAACACTGCGTGTAATGCCATATGAAGTGGATATGTCAGAAGCATAGAGTGTGTGATGTCATAGATAAAGTCATTGTGTGATGTCACATATATAGTGAATGTGATATCATACAAAGTAGATGACATGTCATATCGTATATAGTCCGTGTGATGTCATGAATAGAGTGCATGTGATGTCATAAATACTATGGATTGTTGTTATACAGTGTGGATATTATGTCATGTGTAGTGCATATGATGGCATACATATGCCACCTGTGAACTCTCATATATTTGGTGTGATGTCGTCGACAAAGTGGGTTTGATGACATATACAGTGGATGTGATGGCAGTTATAACGGGTTTCAAGACAGATATAGAGCTTGTGTAGTCATACACACAGAGTGGATGAGATCATATACAGTGGATATGATTTCATAAATAGTGTGTGCCATGACAGATAAACAATGGTATGATGACATCAAGAGTGGATTTGATGTCATATAAAGTGCCTATAGTGTCATACATGCAGGGGGTGTGATTTCACATGTACATACGGTGTAATATAATCATTCAAGTGAGTGTGATTACACCGATATTGTGGGTGTGATGTCAGATACAGTGGTTGTATTGTCATTCATACACCATGTGAGATGTCATATATACTGAGTATGATGTCAAAAATATAGTAGGTGTCTTGTCACTGTTACAGTGGCTGTGATGTCAAAACTATAGTGTTTGTGATGTCATAAACAGTGGATATGATATTATGAATAGAGTAGATATGATGCAATGAATACAGACTTGTGATGTCATGGAGAGTGGGTGTGATGTCGCATAGACTTCATATGATGTCATACATATAGTGGGTTTGATATCACACATATTGCAGATGTGGTGTAATCAATACACTGTAATTAATGACGCATCTACAGTGGATGCCATGTCAGATATACTGTGTGAAATGACATGAATACAGAGGGTCTGATGTCATAGAGGGTTGTGAAGTCATATAGAGTGAATGTGATGTCATATGTACTTCATATGAAGTCATTCATATTGTGGCTGTGATATCATACAAACAATGGGGCTTATATCATCGATAATCTCGGTGTGATGACACACATACTGTGGATGTGCTGTCAGATAAAATGGCTGTGATATGAGACACAGTAGCTTTGATGTCATGAACAGTGTGTTGTGATGTCATAAAGCCTGGGTGTGATGTCGTATATAGTGCCTAATGTGCCATGCCTATAGTGTGTGTGATATAATACATAGAGTTTGTGTTATATCACTGATACAGAGGGTGTGATCGCACAAATACAGATACGGAGGGTGTGATGTCAGATATACTTTTTGTATCGTCTCAACACAGTGTGTTTAATGTCAAGTATATTGGATATGGATTCACAAACCCAGTGGATGTGACGTTAGAGGTTAAAGTGGCTGTGATGTCAGAGGTATAGGGGATGAGATGTCATAAACCGTGGATGTAATGTCACATATAGGAGATCTGATGTCATGAATGCAGTGCCTGTGATGTCGTAAATGCTGAGGACTGATATCATTAAGTGTGAATGTGATGTAATTTAGAGTGTGTATGATGTCATATGTAAGCCAAATGTGACGATTTCAATACTTGTTGTGATTTCATCGATACATCGGGTGTGACGATGCAGATATATTGGCTGTGATGTCCAATATAGTGGGTGAGATGTCAGGTATATTTGGTGTCATGTCATGAAAGCAGCGTGGGTGATATCATATATATTTGATATAATGTCATCAATATACTGGGTGTCATGTCATACATTTAGGTATCTGATATCATAAAGAGCTCATGTGATGTCATGCATACTGAATATGATGTCCTACATAGAGTCTGTGTGATGTCATACAGAGAGTGTGTGTGGTATAATTGATAGAGTGGGTTTGATGACGCAGATACAGTGGATGTAGAGTCAGATATATTGGGTGAGATGGCAGGTATAACGTTTGTGTTGTCTTGTGTGTGATGTCATATATAGTGTGTGTGATGTCATGAATGCAGTGGATGTATTGTGATGACTACAATGGAGTGAGTTCATAAAAAGTTGTTTGACGATATGTATAGTGAGTAGGATGTCATACCTAAAGTGGGTGTGGTTGTATACAAACAGTTGTTCAGAGGTCATCAATAGAGTGGATGCAATGTCATATATAGTGGAGTGATGTCATGAGTACAGTGCATGTGATGTCATAAAAATTGTGTGAGGTCATAAAACCTGAATGTGATGCCATATAGAGTTTATATGATGCTATACATATAGTGGGTGTTATGTCATACATACAAAGGGTGCGATATCATCGAAAGAGTGGGGGTGATGACACAGATACAGTGGCTGTGATGTTAAAAATATGGTGAATGTGATGTCGTATACAATGGATATGACGTCGTCTTACCTAGCGCATGAGATCTCATCAATACAGTTGGTGTGTTATCATAAATACAGTCGATGTGATGACAGAGATACAGTGGATAGGATATCAAATAGAGTGGATGTGTTTTCCTAGAAAAGGTGGTTTGACGTCATAAACTGAGGATGTGATGTCTTTATGATTCAAACATTGCCATACATATGCTGAGTGTGATGTCATGCAATGTGTGGGTGTGATATCAGTGGAGAGGTTGTCATGGCAAAGATACACTGGGTGTGACGTCTGGTACAGTGGGTGTGATGTCATGCCTGACGAGGATGTGGCATCATAAGTACTGTGGTTTGGGGTGATAGAGTGGATGTGATGTCATCCGAAGTGCAAACGATGTCATACATATGCCGAGTAATGTAACAAAAGCACACAGTGTTGTGATGTCATATATAGTAGATATGATGTCATAAATAGAGTGGATAGAATGCCACACGTCTACTGAATGTGATATCATACATAGAGTGGCTGTGATATCATTGGTAGAGTGGGTGTGATAACACAGATACAGTGGACGTGAGGTCAGATATAGTGGATGGGATGTCAGGTATAGCGGACTTGATGTCATAAATAAAGTGGTGTGAGGTCATAAAGAGGGGATGTGATGTCATATGCAGTATATATGATGTCATACATATAGTGGCTGTGATGTCACACATACACTGGGTTAGATAAAATTCGTACATTGCTTGTGTTGAAACAGATACAATGCGTGTGATGTCAGACATAGTGTCTGTGAAGTTACACAATGGTTGTGTTGTTATAACACTGCGTGTGAAGCCATATAAAGTGGATATGTCATAAACATAGTGTGTGTGATGTCATAGTCAGAGTAATTGTGTGATGTCATATATATAGTGAATGTGCTATCATACAGAGTAGATGACATGTCATATCGTATATAGTGCGTGTGATATCATGGATAGAGTGCATGTGATGTCATAAATACTAAGGATTGTTGTCATAAAGTGTGGATATGATGTCATGTGTAGTGCATATGATGGCATACATACGCCAGCTGTGAACACTTACATAGTTGGTGAACTGTGGTCGACAAAGTGGGTTTGATGACATATACAGTGGATGTGATGGCAGTTACAATGGGTTTCAAGACAGATATAGAGTTTTGTAGTCATACACAAAGAGTGGATGAGATCATATACAGTGGATATGATGTCATAAACATAGTGGATGCATGACAGATAAACAATGGTATGATGACATCAACAGTGGATTTGATGTCATATACAGTGCCTATAGTGTCATACATGCAGTGGGTGTGATTACACATGTACATAGGGTATAGTATAATCATTCAAGTGAGTGTGATTACACCAATATTGTGGGTGTGATATCGGATACAGTGATTGAGTTGTCAATCATACACCATGTGAGATGTCACATATACTGAGTATGATGTCAAAAACATAGTAGGTGTCTTGTCACAGTTATAGCGGCAGTGGTGTCACAAGTATAGTGTATGTGATGTCATAATCAGTGGATGCGATGTTATGAATAGAGTGGATGGCATGTCAGGAATACAGTCTTGTGATGTCAGATAGAGTGGGTGTGATGTCATATAGAATTCATATCATGTCCTATATAGAGTGGGTTTGATATCACACATATTGCAGGTGTGGTATAATCAATACACTGCAAGGAATGACGAGCTACAGTGGATGCCATGTCAGATATACTGTGTGTGATGACATGAATACAAAGGTTGTGATATCATAGAGCGAAGTGACGTCGTACAGAGTGAATGTGATGCCATATGTATATTTCATATGAAGTCATACACATTGTGGCTGTGATATCATACAAACAATGTGGCCTATATCATAAATAATCTCGGTGTGATAACAGACATACTGTGGATGTGCTGTCAGACATAATGGCTGACATGTGAGACAGAGTAGCTTTGATGTCATGAACAGTGTGTTGTGATGTCATAAAGCCTGGGTGTGATGTCGTATATAGTGCATAATGTGCCATGCCTATAGTATGTGTGACATAATACATAGAGATTGTGTTATATCGCTGATATAGAGGGTGTGATCGCACAAATACGTATACGGAGGGTGTGATGTCAGATATACTGTTTTTATCGTCTCAACAGAGTGGGTTTGATGTCAAATATATTGGATATGGATTCACAAACCCAGTGGGTGTGACGTTACAGATAAAGTGGCTGTGATGTCAGAGATATAGGGGATGAGATGTCATAAACCGTGGATATGATGTCACATATAGGAGATCTGATGTCATGAATGCAGTGGCTGTGATGTCGTAAAAGCTGAGGATTCATGTCATAAAATGTGAATGTGATGTCATGTAGAGTGTGCATGATGTCATATGTATGCCAAGTGTGATGATTTCCATACTTGTTGTGATATCATCGATACAGAGTTTGTGACGACCCAGATACAGTGGCTGTGATGTCAAATATAACGGGTGACATGGCATGTATAGTAGGTATCATTTCATGAAAGCAGTATGGGTGCTATCATATATATTGGATATGATGTAATCAATATACTGGGTGTGATGTCATACATTTACGTGTCTGATGTCATAAAGAGTTCAGGTGATGTCATGCATACTGAATATGATGCCCTCCATAGAGTGTGTGTGATGTCATACAGAGAGTGTGTGTGGTATAATTGATACACTGGGTTTGATGACACAGATATCGTGGAGGTAGTGTCAGATATAGTGGGAGAGATGGCAGATATAACATTTATGTTGTTTTGTGTGTGTGGTCATATATAGTGTGTGTGATGTCATGAATGCAGTGGATGTAAGGTGATGACTACAATGGCGTGAGTTCCTAAAGAGTGGATGTGACGATATGTTTAGTGCATAAGATGTCATACATAAAGTGGGTGTGATATCATACAAACTGTTGGTCAGAGGTCATCAATAGGGTGGATTAAATGTCAGATATAGTGGGAGTGATGTCATGAGTGCAGTGCATGTGATGTCATAAATAATCTGTGATGTCATAAAATGTGGATTTGATGCCTTATGGAGTGTATATGATGGCATACATGTAGTGGGTGTGAGGTCATACATACAAAGGGTGTGATATCATCGAACGAGTGGGTGTGATGACACAGATATAGTGGCTGAGATGTTAAAAATATAGTGAATGTGCTGTCGTATACAACGGATATGATGTCATTTTGCATAGCATATGAGATATCATAAATAAGGTTGGTGTGATATCCTCAATACAGTGGATGTGATGACCCAGATACAGTTGATACAATTTCAAAATAGAGTGGGTGCGATGAACTTGAAACTGTGTTTTGATGTCATAAACTGAGGATGTGATGTCTTGTATGGTGCAAACGTTGCCATACATATGCCGAGTGTGATTTTATGCAAAGAGTGGGCGTGATATCATTGGAGAGGTTGTGATGGCAAAGAAACAGTGGGGGCAATGTCTGGTACAGTGGGTGTGATGTCATGCCTGAAGTGGATGTGGCAACATAAATTCTGTGGTTTGGTGTGACAGAGTGGATATGATGTCATCTGAAGTGCCAATGATGTCATATATATGGCGAGTGTTGTGTCAACAACACACAGTGTTGTGATGTCATACATTGTGGATATGATATCATAAATAGAGTGGATAGGATGTCACACGTATACTGGTTGTGATATGATACTAGAGTGGCTGTGATGTCATTGGTAGAGTGGGTGTGATAACACAGATACAGTGGACGTGAGGTCAGATATAGTGGATGTGATGTCTGGTATAGTGGACTTGATTGTCATAAATAAAGTGGTGTGAGGTCATAAAGAGTGGATGTGATGCCATATGTAGTACATATGATGTCATACATATAGTGGCTGTGATGTCATACGTACACTGGGTTAGATAAAATTGGTACATTGCGTGTGTTGACACAGATGCAATGAGTGTGAAGTCAGACGTAGTGGCTGTGAAGTTACACAGTGGTTATGTTGTTATAACACTGCGTGTAATGCCATATGAAGTGGATATGTCAGAAGCATAGAGTGTGTGATGTCATAGATAAAGTCATTGTGTGATGTCACATATATAGTGAATGTGATATCATACACAGTAGATGACATGTCATATCGTATATAGTCCGTGTGATGTCATGAATAGAGTGCATGTGATGTCATAAATACTATGGATTGTTGTTATACAGTGTGGATATTATGTCATGTGTAGTGCATATGATGGCATACATATGCCACCTGTGAACTCTCATATATTTGGTGTGATGTCGTCGACAAAGTGGGTTTGATGATATATACAGTGGATGTGATGGCAGTTATAACGGGTTTCAAGACAGATATAGAGCTTGTGTAGTCATACACACAGAGTGGATGAGATCATATACAGTGGATATGATTTCATAAACATAGTGTGTGCCATGACAGATAAACAATGGTATGATGACATCAAGAGTGGATTTGATGTCATATAAAGTGCCTATAGTGTCATACATGCAGTGGGTGTGATTACACATGTACATAGGGTAGTATAATCATTCAAGTGAGTGTGATTACACCAATATTTGGGTGTGATATCGGATACAGTGATTGAGTTGTCAATCATACACCATGTGAGATGTCACATATACTGAGTATGATGTCAAAAACATAGTAGGTGTCTTGTCACAGTTATAGCGGCAGTGGTGTCACAAGTATAGTGTATGTGATGTCATAAACAGTGGATATGATATTATGAATAGAGTAGATGGATGCATGTCAGGAATACAGTCTTGTGATGTCAGAAGAGTGGGTGTGATGTCATATAGAATTCATATCATGTCCTATATAGAGTGGGTTTGATATCACACATATTGCAGGTGTGGTATAATCAATACACTGCAAGTAATGACGCAGCTACAGTGGATGCCATGTCAGATATACTGTGTGTGATGACATGAATACAAAGGTTGTGATATCATAGAGCGAAGTGACGTCGTACAGAGTGAATGTGATGCCATATGTATTTCATATGAAGTCATACATATTGTGGCTGTGATATCATACAAACAATGTGGCTTATATCATAAATAATCTCGGTGTGATGACAGACATACTGTGGATGTGCTGTCAGACATAATGGCTGAGATGTGAGACAGAGTAGCTTTGATGTCATGAACAGTGTGTTGTGATGTCATAAAGCCTGGGTGTGATGTCGTATATAGTGCATAATGTGCCATGCCTATAGTATGTGTGACATAATACATAGAGATTGTGTTATATCGCTGATATAGAGGGTGTGATCGCACAAATACAGTATACGGAGGGTGTGATGTCAGATATACTGTTTTTATCGTCTCAACAGAGTGGGTTTGATGTCAAATATATTGGATATGGATTCACAAACCCAGTGGGTGTGACGTTACAGATAAAGTGGCTGTGATGTCAGAGATATAGGGGATGAGATGTCATAAACCGTGGATATGATGTCACATATAGGAGATCTGATGTCATGAATGCAGTGGCTGTGATGTCGTAAAAGCTGAGGATTCATGTCATAAAATGTGAATGTGATGTCATGTAGAGTGTGTGCATGATGTCATATGTATGCCAAGTGTGATGATTTCCATACTTGTTGTGATATCATCGATACAGAGTTTGTGACGACCCAGATACAGTGGCTGTGATGTCAAATATAACGGGTGACATGGCATGTATAGTAGGTATCATTTCATGAAAGCAGTATGGGTGCTATCATATATATTGGATATGATGTAATCAATATACTGGGTGTGATGTCATACATTTACGTGTCTGATGTCATAAAGAGTTCAGGTGATGTCATGCATACTGAATATGATGCCCTCCATAGAGTGTGTGTGATGTCATACAGAGAGTGTGTGTGGTATAATTGATACACTGGGTTTGATGACACAGATATCGTGGAGGTAGTGTCAGATATAGTGGGAGAGATGGCAGATATAACATTTATGTTGTTTTGTGTGTGTGGTCATATATAGTGTGTGTGATGTCATGAATGCAGTGGATGTAAGGTGATGACTACAATGGCGTGAGTTCCTAAAGAGTGGATGTGACGATATGTTTAGTGCATAAGATGTCATACATAAAGTGGGTGTGATATCATACAAACTGTTGGTCAGAGGTCATCAATAGGGTGGATTAAATGTCAGATATAGTGGGAGTGATGTCATGAGTGCAGTGCATGTGATGTCATAAATAATCTGTGATGTCATAAAATGTGGATTTGATGCCTTATGGAGTGTATATGATGGTATACATGTAGTGGGTGTGAGGTCATACATACAAAGGGTGTGATATCATCGAACGAGTGGGTGTGATGACACAGATATAGTGGCTGAGATGTTAAAAATATAGTGAATGTGCTGTCGTATACAACGGATATGATGTCATTTTGCATAGCACATGAGATATCATAAAAAAGGTTGGTGTGATATCCTCAATACAGTGGATGTGATGACCCAGATACAGTTGATACAATTTCAAATAGAGTGGGTGTGATGAACTTGAAACTGTGTTTTGATGTCATAAACTGAGGATGTGATGTCTTGTATGGTGCAAACGTTGCCATACATATGCCGAGTGTGATTTCATGCAAAGAGTGGGCGTGATATCATTGGAGAGGTTGTGATGGCAAAGAAACAGTGGGGGCAATGTCTGGTACAGTGGGTGTGATGTCATGCCTGAAGTGGATGTGGCAACATAAATTCTGTGGTTTGGTGTGACAGAGTGGATACGATGTCATCTGAAGTGCAAATGATGTCATATATATGGCGAGTGTCGTGTCAACAACACACAGTGTTGTGATGTCATACATTGTGGATATGATATCATAAATAGAGTGGATAGGATGTCACACGTATACTGGTTGTGATATGATACTAGAGTGGCTGTGATGTCATTGGTAGAGTGGGTGTGATAACACAGATACAGTGGACGTGAGGTCAGATATAGTGGATGTGATGTCTGGTATAGTGGACTTGATGTCATAAATAAAGTGGTGTGAGGTCATAAAGAGTGGATGTGATGCCATATGTAGTACATATGATGTCATACATATAGTGGCTGTGATGTCATACGTACACTGGGTTAGATAAAATTGGTACATTGCGTGTGTTGACACAGATGCAATGAGTGTGAAGTCAGACGTTGTGGCTGTGAAGTTACACAGTGGTTATGTTGTTATAACACTGCGTGTAATGCCATATGAAGTGGATATGTCAGAAGCATAGAGTGTGTGATGTCATAGATAAAGTCATTGTGTGATGTCACATATATAGTGAATGTGATATCATACAAAGTAGATGACATGTCATATCGTATATAGTCCGTGTGATGTCATGAATAGAGTGCATGTGATGTCATAAATACTATGGATTGTTGTTATACAGTGTGGATATTATGTCATGTGTAGTGCATATGATGGCATACATATGCCACCTGTGAACTCTATATATTTGGTGTGATGTCGTCGACAAAGTGGGTTTGATGACATATACAGTGGATGTGATGGCAGTTATAACGGGTTTCAAGACAGATATAGAGCTTGTGTAGTCATACACACAGAGTGGATGAGATCATATACAGTGGATATGATTTCATAAACATAGTGTGTGCCATGACAGATAAACAATGGTATGATGACATCAAGAGTGGATTTGATGTCATATAAAGTGCCTATAGTGTCATACATGCAGGGGGTGTGATTTCACATGTACATACGGTGTAATATAATCATTCAAGTGAGTGTGATTACACCAATATTGTGGGTGTGATGTCAGATACAGTGGTTGTATTGTCATTCATACACCATGTGAGATGTCATATATACTGAGTATGATGTCAAAAATATAGTAGGTGTCTTGTCACTGTTACAGTGGCTGTGATGTCAAAACTATAGTGTTTGTGATGTCATAAACAGTGGATATGATATTATGAATAGAGTAGATATGATGCAATGAATACAGACTTGTGATGTCATGGAGAGTGGGTGTGATGTCGCATAGACTTCATATGATGTCATACATATAGTGGGTTTGATATCACACATATTGCAGATGTGGTGTAATCAATACACTGTAATTAATGACGCATCTACAGTGGATGCCATGTCAGATATACTGTGTGAAATGACATGAATACAGAGGGTCTGATGTCATAGAGGGTTGTGAAGTCATATAGAGTGAATGTGATGTCATATGTACTTCATATGAAGTCATTCATATTGTGGCTGTGATATCATACAAACAATGGGGCTTATATCATCGATAATCTCGGTGTGATGACACACATACTGTGGATGTGCTGTCAGATAAAATGGCTGTGATATGAGACACAGTAGCTTTGATGTCATGAACAGTGTGTTGTGATGTCATAAAGCCTGGGTGTGATGTCGTATATAGTGCCTAATGTGCCATGCCTATAGTGTGTGTGATATAATACATAGAGTTTGTGTTATATCACTGATACAGAGGGTGTGATCGCACAAATACAGATACGGAGGGTGTGATGTCAGATATACTTTTTGTATCGTCTCAACACAGTGTGTTTAATGTCAAGTATATTGGATATGGATTCACAAACCCAGTGGATGTGACGTTAGAGGTTAAAGTGGCTGTGATGTCAGAGGTATAGGGGATGAGATGTCATAAACCGTGGATGTGATGTCACATATAGGAGATCTGATGTCATGAATGCAGTGCCTGTGATGTCGTAAATGCTGAGGACTGATATCATAAAGTGTGAATGTGATGTAATTTAGAGTGTGTATGATGTCATATGTAAGCCAAATGTGACGATTTCAATACTTGTTGTGATTTCATCGATACAGAGGGTGTGACGATGCAGATATATTGGCTGTGATGTCCAATATAGTGGGTGAGATGTCAGGTATATTTGGTGTCATGTCATGAAAGCAGCGTGGGTGATATCATATATATTTGATATAATGTCATCAATATACTGGGTGTCATGTCATACATTTAGGTATCTGATATCATAAAGAGCTCATGTGATGTCATGCATACTGAATATGATGTCCTACATAGAGTGTGTGTGATGTCATACAGAGAGTGTGTGTGGTATAATTGATACAGTGGGTTTGATGACGCAGATACAGTGGATGTAGAGTCAGATATATTGGGTGAGATGGCAGGTATAACGTTTGTGTTGTCTTGTGTGTGATGTCATATATAGTGTGTGTGATGTCATGAATGCAGTGGATGTATTGTGATGACTACAATGGAGTGAGTTCATAAAAAGTTGTTTGACGATATGTATAGTGAGTAGGATGTCATACCTAAAGTGGGTGTGGTTGTATATAAACAGTTGTTCAGAGGTCATCAATAGAGTGGATGCAATGTCATATATAGTGGAGTGATGTCATGAGTACAGTGCATGTGATGTCATAAAAATTGTGTGAGGTCATAAAACCTGAATGTGATGCCATATAGAGTTTATATGATGCTATACATATAGTGGGTGTTATGTCATACATACAAAGGGTGCGATATCATCGAAAGAGTGGGGGTGATGACACAGATACAGTGGCTGTGATGTTAAAAATATGGTGAATGTGATGTCGTATACAATGGATATGACGTCGTCTTACCTAGCGCATGAGATCTCATCAATACAGTTGGTGTGTTATCATAAATACAGTCGATGTGATGACAGAGATACAGTGGATAGGATATCAAATAGAGTGGATGTGTTTTCCTAGAAAAGGTGGTTTGACGTCATAAACTGAGGATGTGATGTCTTTATGATTCAAACATTGCCATACATATGCTGAGTGTGATGTCATGCAATGTGTGGGTGTGATATCAGTGGAGAGGTTGTCATGGCAAAGATACACTGGGTGTGACGTCTGGTACAGTGGGTGTGATGTCATGCCTGACGAGGATGTGGCATCATAAGTACTGTGGTTTGGGGTGATAGAGTGGATGTGATGTCATCCGAAGTGCAAACGATGTCATACATATGCCGAGTAATGTAACAAAAAAAGCACACAGTGTTGTGATGTCATATATAGTAGATATGATGTCATAAATAGAGTGGATAGAATGCCACACGTCTACTGAATGTGATATCATACATAGAGTGGCTGTGATATCATTGGTAGAGTGGGTGTGATAACACAGATACAGTGGACGTGAGGTCAGATATAGTGGATGGGATGTCAGGTATAGCGGACTTGATGTCATAAATAAAGTGGTGTGAGGTCATAAAGAGGGGATGTGATGTCATATGCAGTATATATGATGTCATACATATAGTGGCTGTGATGTCACACATACACTGGGTTAGATAAAATTCGTACATTGCTTGTGTTGAAACAGATACAATGCGTGTGATGTCAGACATAGTGTCTGTGAAGTTACACAATGGTTGTGTTGTTATAACACTGCGTGTGAAGCCATATAAAGTGGATATGTCATAAACATAGTGTGTGTGATGTCATAGTCAGAGTAATTGTGTGATGTCATATATATAGTGAATGTGCTATCATACAGAGTAGATGACATGTCATATCGTATATAGTGCGTGTGATATCATGGATAGAGTGCATGTGATGTCATAAATACTAAGGATTGTTGTCATAAAGTGTGGATATGATGTCATGTGTAGTGCATATGATGGCATACATACGCCAGCTGTGAACACTTACATAGTTGGTGAACTGTGGTCGACAAAGTGGGTTTGATGACATATACAGTGGATGTGATGGCAGTTACAATGGGTTTCAAGACAGATATAGAGTTTTGTAGTCATACACAAAGAGTGGATGAGATCATATACAGTGGATATGATGTCATAAACATAGTGGATGCCATGACAGATAAACAATGGTATGATGACATCAAGAGTGGATTTGATGTCATATAAAGTGCCTATAGTGTCATACATGCAGTGGGTGTGATTACACATGTACATAGGGTATAGTATAATCATTCAAGTGAGTGTGATTACACCAATATTGTGGGTGTGATATCGGATACAGTGATTGAGTTGTCAATCATACACCATGTGAGATGTCACATATACTGAGTATGATGTCAAAAACATAGTAGGTGTCTTGTCACAGTTATAGCGGCAGTGGTGTCACAAGTATAGTGTATGTGATGTCATAATCAGTGGATGTGATGTTATGAATAGAGTGGATGGGATGTCAGGAATACAGTCTTGTGATGTCAGATAGAGTGGGTGTGATGTCATATAGAATTCATATCATGTCCTATATAGAGTGGGTTTGATATCACACATATTGCAGGTGTGGTATAATCAATACACTGCAAGTAATGACGCAGCTACAGTGGATGCCATGTCAGATATACTGTGTGTGATGACATGAATACAAAGGTTGTGATATCATAGAGCGAAGTGACGTCGTACAGAGTGAATGTGATGCCATATGTATTTCATATGAAGTCATACATATTGTGGCTGTGATATCATACAAACAATGTGGCCTATATCATAAATAATCTCGGTGTGATAACAGACATACTGTGGATGTGCTGTCAGACATAATGGCTGACATGTGAGACAGAGTAGCTTTGATGTCATGAACAGTGTGTTGTGATGTCATAAAGCCTGGGTGTGATGTCGTATATAGTGCATAATGTGCCATGCCTATAGTATGTGTGACATAATACATAGAGATTGTGTTATATCGCTGATATAGAGGGTGTGATCGCACAAATACGTATACGGAGGGTGTGATGTCAGATATACTGTTTTTATCGTCTCAACACAGTGGGTTTGATGTCAAATATATTGGATATGGATTCACAAACCAGTGGGTGTGACGTTACAGATAAAGTGGCTGTGATGTCAGAGATATAGGGGATGAGATGTCATAAACCGTGGATATGATGTCACATATAGGAGATCTGATGTCATGAATGCAGTGGCTGTGATGTCGTAAAAGCTGAGGATTCATGTCATAAAATGTGAATGTGATGTCATGTAGAGTGTGCATGATGTCATATGTATGCCAAGTGTGATGATTTCCATACTTGTTGTGATATCATCGATACAGAGTTTGTGACGACCCAGATACAGTGGCTGTGATGTCAAATATAACGGGTGACATGGCATGTATAGTAGGTATCATTTCATGAAAGCAGTATGGGTGCTATCATATATATTGGATATGATGTAATCAATATACTGGGTGTGATGTCATACATTTACGTGTCTGATGTCATAAAGAGTTCAGGTGATGTCATGCATACTGAATATGATGCCCTACATAGAGTGTGTGTGATGTCATACAGAGAGTGTGTGTGGTATAATTGATACACTGGGTTTGATGACACAGATATCGTGGAGGTAGTGTCAGATATATAGTGGGAGAGATGGCAGATATAACATTTTGTGTTGTTTTGTGTGTGTGGTCATATATAGTGTGTGTGATGTCATGAATGCAGTGGATGTAAGGTGATGACTACAATGGCGTGAGTTCCTAAAGAGTGGATGTGACGATATGTTTAGTGCATAAGATGTCATACATAAAGTGGGTGTGATATCATACAAACTGTTGGTCAGAGGTCATCAATAGGGTGGATTAAATGTCAGATATAGTGGGAGTGATGTCATGAGTGCAGTGCATGTGATGTCATAAAAATAATCTGTGATGTCATAAAATGTGGATTTGATGCCTTATGGAGTGTATATGATGGTATACATGTAGTGGGTGTGAGGTCATACATACAAAGGGTGTGATATCATCGAACGAGTGGGTGTGATGACACAGATATAGTGGCTGAGATGTTAAAAATATAGTGAATGTGCTGTCGTATACAACGGATATGATGTCATTTTGCATAGCACATGAGATATCATAAATAAGGTTGGTGTGATATCCTCAATACAGTGGATGTGATGACCCAGATACAGTTGATACAATTTCAAATAGAGTGGGTGTGATGAACTTGAAACTGTGTTTTGATGTCATAAACTGAGGATGTGATGTCTTGTATGGTGCAAACGTTGCCATACATATGCCGAGTGTGATTTCATGCAAAGAGTGGGCGTGATATCATTGGAGAGGTTGTGATGGCAAAGAAACAGTGGGGGAAATGTCTGGTACAGTGGGTGTGATGTCATGCCTGAAGTGGATGTGGCAACATAAATTCTGTGGTTTGGTGTGACAGAGTGGATATGATGTCATCTGAAGTGCAAATGATGTCATATATATGGCGAGTGTTGTGTCAAACAACACACAGTGTTGTGATGTCATACATTGTGGATATGATATCATAAATAGAGTGGATAGGATGTCACACGTATACTGGTTGTGATATGATACTAGAGTGGCTGTGATGTCATTGGTAGAGTGGGTGTGATAACACAGATACAGTGGACGTGAGGTCAGATATAGTGGATGTGATGTCTGGTATAGTGGACTTGATGTCATAAATAAAGTGGTGTGAGGTCATAAAGAGTGGATGTGATGCCATATGTAGTACATATGATGTCATACATATAGTGGCTGTGATGTCATACGTACACTGGGTTAGATAAAATTGGTACATTGCGTGTGTTGACACAGATGCAATGAGTGTGAAGTCAGACGTAGTGGCTGTGAAGTTACACAGTGGTTATGTTGTTATAACACTGCGTGTAATGCCATATGAAGTGGATATGTCAGAAGCATAGAGTGTGTGATGTCATAGATAAAGTCATTGTGTGATGTCACATATATAGTGAATGTGATATCATACACAGTAGATGACATGTCATATCGTATATAGTCCGTGTGATGTCATGAATAGAGTGCATGTGATGTCATAAATACTATGGATTGTTGTTATACAGTGTGGATATTATGTCATGTGTAGTGCATATGATGGCATACATATGCCACCTGTGAACTCTCATATATTTGGTGTGATGTCGTCGACAAAGTGGGTTTGATGACATATACAGTGGATGTGATGGCAGTTATAACGGGTTTCAAGACAGATATAGAGCTTGTGTAGTCATACACACAGAGTGGATGAGATCATATACAGTGGATATGATTTCATAAACATAGTGTGTGCCATGACAGATAAACAATGGTATGATGACATCAAGAGTGGATTTGATGTCATATAAAGTGCCTATAGTGTCATACATGCAGTGGGTGTGATTTCACATGTACATACGGTGTAATATAATCATTCAAGTGAGTGTGATTACACCGATATTGTGGGTGTGATATCAGATACGGTGGTTGTATTGTCATTCATACACCATGTGAGATGTCATATATACTGAGTATGATGTCAAAAACATAGTAGGTGTCTTGTCACTGTTACAGTGGCTGTGATGTCACAACTATAGTGTATGTGATGTCATAAACAGTGGATATGATATTATGAATAGAGTAGATATGATGCAATGAATACAGACTTGTGATGTCATGGAGAGTGGGTGTGATGTCGCATAGAATTCATATGATGTCATACATATAGTGGGTTTGATATCACACATATTGCAGATGTGGTGTAATCAATACACTGTAAGTAATGACGCATCTACAGTGGATGCCATGTCAGATATACTGTGTGTGATGACATGAATACAGAGGGTCTGATGTCATAGAGGTTTGTGAAGTCATACAGAGTGAATGTGATGTCATATGTACTTCATATGAAGTCATTCATATTGTGGCTGTGATATCATACAAACAATGGGGCTTATATCATCGATAATCTCGGTGTGATGACACACATACTGTGGATGTGCTGTCAGATAAAATGGCTGTGATGTGAGACACAGTAGCTTTGATGTCATGAACAGTGTGTTGTGATGTCATAAAGCCTGGGTGTGATGTCGTATATAGTGCCTAATGTGCCATGCCTATAGTGTGTGTGATATAATACATAGAGTTTGTGTTATATCACTGATACAGAGGGTGTGATCGCACAAATACAGATACGGAGGGTGTGATGTCAGATATACTTTTTTTATCGTCTCAGTACAGTGTGTTTAATGTCAAGTATATTGGATATGGATTCACAAACCCAGTGGATGTGACGTTAGAGATAAAGTGGCTGTGATGTCAGAGGTATAGGGGATGAGATGTCATAAACCGTGGATATGATGTCACATATAGGAGATCTGATGTCATGAATGCAGTGGCTGTGATGTCGTAAAAGCTGAGGATTCATGTCATAAAATGTGAATGTGATGTCATGTAGAGTGTGTATGATGTCATATGTATGCCAAGTGTGATGATTTCCATACTTGTTGTGATATCATCGATACAGAGTTTGTGACGACCCAGATACAGTGGCTGTGATGTCAAATATAATGGGTGACATGTCAGGTATAGTAGGTATCATTTCATGAAAGCAGTATGGGTGCTATCATATATATTGGATATGATGTAATCAATATACTGCGTGTCATGTCATACATTTAGGTGTCTGATATCATAAAGAGCTCATGTGATGTCATGCATACTGAATATGATGTCCTACATAGAGTCTGTGTGATGTCATACAGAGAGTGTGTGTGGTATAATTGATACAGTGGGTTTGATGACACAGATACAGTGGATGTAGAGTCAGATATATTGGGTGAGATGGCAGGTATAACGTTTGTGTTGTCTTGTGTGTGATGTCATATATAGTGTGTGTGATGTCATGAATGCAGTGGATGTATTGTGATGACTACAATGGAGTGAGTTCATAAACAGTTGATTTGACGATATGTATAGTGAGTAGGATGTCATACCTAAAGTGGGTGTGGTTGTATACAAACAGTTGGTCAGAGGTCATCAATAGAGTGGATGCAATGTCATATATAGTGGAGTGATGTCATGAGTACAGTGCATGTGATGTCATAAAAATTGTGTGAGGTCATAAAACCTGGATGTGATGCCATATAGAGTTTATATGATGCTATACATATAGTGGGTGTTATGTCATACATACAAAGGGTGTGATATCATCGAAAGAGTGGGGGTGATGACACAGATACAGTGGCTGTGATGTTAAAAATATGGTGAATGTGATGTCGTATACAATGGATATGACGTCGTCTTACATAGCGCATGAGATCTCATCAATACAGTTGGTGTGTTATCATCAATACAGTCGATGTGATGACAGAGATACAGTGGATACAATATCAAATAGAGTGGATGTGTTTTCCTAGAAAAGGTCGTTTGATGTCATAAACTGAGGATGTGATGTCTTTATGATTCAAACTTTGCCATACATATGCTGAGTGTGATGTCATGCAATGTGTGGGTGTGATATCAGTGGAGAGGTTGTCATGGCAAAGATACACTGGGTGTGACGTCTGGTACAGTGGGTGTGATGTCATGCCTGACGAGGATGTGGCATCATAAGTACTGTGGTTTGGTGTGATAGAGTGGATGTGATGTCATCTGAAGTGCAAAGTATGTCATACATATGCCGAGTGATGTAACCAAAGCACACAGTGTTGTGATGTCATACATAGTAGATATGATGTCATAAATAGAGTGGATAGGATGCCACACGTCTACTGAATGTGATATCATATATAGAGTGGCTGTGATATCATTGGTAGAGTGGGTGTGATAACACAGATACAGTGGACGTGAGGTCAGATATAGTGGATGTGATGTCAGGTATAGTGGACTTGATGTCATAAATAAAGTGGTGTGAGGTCATAAAGAGTGGATGTGATGCCATATGTAGTACATATGATGTCATACATATAGTGGCTGTGATGTCATACGTACACTGGTTTAGATAAAATTGGTACATTGCGTGTGTTGACACAGATACAATGGGTGTGATGTCAGACGTATAGTGGCTGTGAATTTACACAAGTGGTTATGTTGTTATAACACTGCGTGTGATGCCATATGAAGTGATATGTCATAAACATAGAGTGTGTGATGTCATAGTTAAAGTCATTGTGTGATATCTCATATATAGTGAATGTGATATCATACAAGAGTAGATGACATGTCATAGCGTATATAGTGTGTGTGATGTCATGAATAGAGTGCATGTGATGTCATAAATACTATGGAATTGTTGTCATAAAGTGGATATGATGTCATGTGTAGTGCATATGATGGCATACATATGCCACCTGTGATCACTTACATAGTTGGTGTGATACCGTCGACAAAGTTGTTGTGATGACATATACAGTGGATGTGATGGCAGTTATAAGGGGTTTCAAGACAGATATAGAGCTAATGAAGTCATACACACAGAGTGTGGGGATGAGATCATATATCAGTGGATATGATTTCATAAACATAGTGTGTGCCATGACAGATAAACAATGGTATGATGACATCAAGAGTGGATTTGATGTCATATAAAGTGCCTCTAGTGTCATACAGGCAGTGGGTGTGATTTCACATGTACATAGGGTGTGGTATATAATCTTTCAAGTGAGTGTGATTACACAGATACATTGTGGGTGTCATGCCAGATACAGTGGTTTCATTGTCATTCATACACCATGTGAGATGTCATATATACTGAGTATGATGTCAAAAACATAGTAGGTGTCTTGTCACAGTTACAGTGGCTGTGATGTCACAAGTATAGTGTATGTGATGTCATAAACAGTGGTTTGAAGTCATGAATAGAGTGGATGGGATGTCATGAAAACAGTCTTGTGATGTCATAAAGAGTGGGTGTGATGTCACATAGAATTCATATGATGTCATACATATGGTTGGTTTGATATCACACATATTGCAGTTGTGGTATAAACAATACACTGTAAGTAATGACGCAGCTAGAGTGGATGCGATGTCAAATATACTGTGTGTGATGACATGAATACAGAAGGTGTGATGTCATAGCGTGTTGTGATATCATACAGGGTGGATATGATGTCATATGTAGTTCATATGATATCATACATATTGTGGCTGTGACATCATACATACAATGGGGGTTATATCATCGATAATCTCGGTGTGATGACACACATACTGTGGAGGTTTCGTCAGATATAATGGGGGTGAGATGAGATAGAGTAGCTTTGATGTCATGAATAGAGTGTTGTGATGTCATAAAGTGTGGGTGTGATGTCGTATAGAGTGCATAGTGTGCCATGCCTATAGTATGTGTGATATTATGCATACAGTTTGTGTTATATCACCAATACAGAAGGTGTGATCACACAGATCCATATATGGAGGGTGTGATGTCAGATATAGTGTTTGTAGCATCTCAACACAGTGTGTTTGATGTCAAATATATTGGATATGAATTCACAAACCCAGTGGGTGTGATGTTACAGATAAAGTGGCTGTGATTTCAGAGGTATAGTGTGTGAGATGTCATAAACCGTGGATATGATGTACCATATATAAGATCTGATGTCATGAATGCAGTGGTTGTGATGTCATAAATGCTAAGGATTGATGTCATAAAGTGTGAATGTGATGTCATGTAGAGTGTGTATGGTGTCATTTGTATGCCAAGTGTGATGATTTCCATACTTGTTGTGATATCATCGATACAGAGTTTGTAACGACCCAGATACAGTGGCTGTGATGTCAAATATAATGGGTGACATGTCAGGTATAGTAGGTATCATTTCATGAAAGCAGTATGGATGCTATCATATATATATTGGATATGATGTCATTAATATATACTGGGTGTGATATCATACATTTAGTTGTCTGATATCATAAAGAGTACATGTGGTGTCATGCATACTGAATATGATGTCCTACATAGAGTGTTTGTGATGTCATAGACAGAGTGTGTGTGGTATAATTGATACACTGGGTTTGATGACACAGATATAGTGGATGTAGTGTCAGATATAGTGGGTGAGATGGCTGATAAAATGTTTGTGTTCTTGTGTGTGTGGTGTCATATATAGTGTGTGTGATGTCATGAAGGCAGTGGATGTAATGTGCTGACTACTAATGGTGTGAGTTCATAAAGAGTGGATGTGACGATATGTATAGTGAGTAAGTTGTCATACATAAAGTGGGTGTGATGTCATAGAAAATGTTGGTCAGAGGTCATCAATAGAGTGGATGCAATGTCAGATATAGTGGGAGTGATGTCATGGGTACAGTTCATATGATGGCATAAAAATTGTGTGATGGCATAAAAATTGTTTGATGTCATAAAATGTGGATGTGATGCCATATCGAGTGTATATGATGCTATACATAGAGCGGGTGTGATGTCATACATACAAAGGGTGTGATATCATCGAAAGAGTGGGTCTGATGACACAAATACAGTGATTGTGAAGTTAAAAATATGGTGAAGGTGAAGTCGTATACAATTGATATGATTTCGCCTTACATTGCACATGAGATCTCATCAATTCATTTGGTGTGATATCATCAATACAGTGTATGTGATGACACAGATACAGTGGATACGATGTAAAATAGAGTGGGTGTGATGTCCTAGAAACGGTGGTTTGATGTCATAAACTGAGGATGTGATGTCTTGTACGGTGCAAACGTTGCCATACATATGCCGAGTGTGATGTCATGCAAAGAGTCGGTGTGTTATCAGTGGAGAGGTTGTGATGGCAAAGATACAGTGGGTGTGATGTCATGCCTGACGAGGATGTGGCATCATAGATACTGTGATTTGGTGTGATAGAGTGGATGTGATGTCATATGTAGTACATATGATGTCATACATATAGTGGCTGTGATGTCATACATACACTCGGTTAGATAAAATTGGTACATTTCGTGTGTTGACACAGATATATTTGGTGTGATGTCAGACATAGTGGCTGTGAAGTTACACAATTGTTGTGTTGTTATAACTCTGTGTGTGATGCCATGTAAAATGGATATGTCATAAACATAGTCTGTGTCATGTCATAGATAGGGTCATTGTATGATGTCACATATATAGTGAATGTGATATCATACACAGTAGATGATATGGTATATCGTATATAGTGCTTGTGATGTCATGAATAGAGTGCACGTGATGTCATAAATACTAAGGATTGTTGTCATAAAGTGTGGATATGATGTCCTGTATAGTGCATATGATGGCATACATATGCCACCTGTGATGTCTCACATAGTAGTTGTGTTGTTTTCCACAGAACGGGTGTGATGACTTATACGATGAATGTGATGGCAGATAGAATGTGTTTCAAGTCAGATATAGAGCTAGTGTAGTCATATACACAATGTGGGTGATATCATATAGAGTGGATATGATGTCATAAACGTAGTGGGTGCAGTGACATCAGATACAGTGGTAGTGTTGTCATTCATACACCATGTAAGATGTCAGATATACTGAGTATGATGTCTAAAACATAGTAGGTGTCTTGTCATAGTTACAGTGGCTGTGATGTCATAAGTATAGTGTATGTGATGTCATATACAGTGGGTGAGATGTCATGAATACAGTTGATGTGATGTCGTGAATACAGTCTTGTGATGTCATAAAGAGTGGGTGTGATGTCACATAGAATTCATATCATTTCCTACGCATAGTGGGTTTGATATCACACATATTGCAGGTGTTATAATCAATACACTAAGTAGTGATGCAGGTACAGTGGAAGCGATGTCAGATATACTGTGTGTGATGACATGAATACAGAGGGTGTGATGTCATAGAGTTTTGGGATATCATACAGAGTGGATGTGATGTCATATATAGTTCATATGATGTCATATATATTGTGGCTGTGATATCATACATACAATAGGGTTTTTATGATTGATTATCTGGGTGTGATGACACAGATACAGTGAATGTGCTGTCAGATATAAATGGTGTGAGATGAAATAAATTAGCTTTGATGTCATGGATAGACTGATTTGATGTCACACAGCGTGGGTGTGATGTCGTATATAGTGCCTATTGTGCCATGCATATGAAATGTGTGATGTCCTACATTCAGTGTGTGTTTTATCATCGATACAGTGGGTGTGATCACACAGATATAGATATGGATGGTATGATGTCAGATATAGTGGTTGTATTGTCTTAACACAGTGTGTTTGATATCAAGTATAGTGGATATGAATTCACAAACACAGTGGGTGTGATGTTACAGATAATGTGGCTGTGATGTCACAGGTATAGTGGATGAGGTGTCATAAACATTGGATGTGATGTCATATAGAGGAGATCTGATGTCATGAATGCAGTGGTTGTGATGTCATAAATATTGATCACTGATGTCATAAAGTGTGAATGTGATGTCATGTAGAGTGTGTATGATGTCACATGTGTACCAATTGTGACGACTTCCATGCTTGTTCTGATCTCATCGATACAGAGGTGCATCGATACACATGTGTGTGTCATCTGTGTGATGACAGAGATATAGTGGCTGTGATGTCAAATATACTGGGTGAGATGTCAGGTATAGACGTTGTGTTGTCATGAAAGCAGTATGTGTGATATCATATATATTGTATATGATGTCATAAATATACTGGGTGTGATGTCATACATATAGGGGTGTGATGTCATAAAGAGATTATGTTATGTCATTGACACTGAATATGATATCATACATATAGTGTGTGTGATATCATCCAGACAGTGGGTGTGGTATAATTAATACACTGGGTCTGAAGACACAGATACAGTGGATGCAGTCTCAGATACAGTGGATGAGATGGCAGATATAACGTTTGTGTTGTCATGTGTGTGATCTCATATATAGTGTCTGTGATGTCATGAATGCAATGGATGTAATGTGATGACTATAATGGTGTGAAATCATGAAGAGTGGATGCGACGTTATGTATAGTGCATAAGATGTCATACATAAAGTGAGTGTGATGTCATGCATACAGTTGGTCTGAGATCATCAATAGAGTGGTTGTGATGACACAGATAGAGTGGATGCAATGTCAGATAAAGCAGGAGTGATGTCATGAGTACAGTGCATGTGATGTCATAAATAATGTGTGGTGTCGTGTCCTGAAATGTGGATGTGATGCCTTATATAGTGTTTATGATGTTATGCAAACAGGGTTGTGATGTCATACATACAAAGGGTGTGATATCATGGAAAGATTGGGTGTGAGACACAGATTCAGTGGCTTTGATGTAACAAATATAGTGAATATGATGTTGTATACAATGGATAAGATGTCAATATATATAGCAGATGAGATCTCATAAATACAGTTTTTGTGATATCATCAATACAGTGGATGTGATGACACAGATACCATGGATACGATGTCAAATATACTGTGTATGATGTCTTAAAAGTGGTGGTTTGATGTCATAATGAGAGGATGTGATTTCTTCTATAGTGCAATAGATGCTATACATATGCCGAGTGTGAAGTCATAAAAAGACTGGGTGTGACGTTGTCAATACAGTGGTGTGATGATACAGATTACTGGCTGTGATGTCACATGTATAGTGTATACGTTGCCCTGCATACTGGATGTGGTTTCATAAATACAGGTTGTGCTGTCAGCAGTACAGTAGTGTGATGACAAAAGCAGTGGATATGATGCTATTATAGTGCATATGATGTCACACATATAGTGGGTGTGATGTCATACAAAAGTGGATGTGATATCAGCGGAGAGATTGTGAAGACAAAGATGCACTTGGTGCGATGTCTGATAGAGTCAGTGTGATGTCATGCCTGAAGTGGATGTGACATCATAAAATATGTGGTTTGCTGTGATAGAACGGATGTGATGTCATCTATAGTGCAAATGATGTCATAAGTATGCTGAGTGTGGTGTCATCAACACCGAGGGTTGTGATGTCATACATAGTGGGTATCATGTCACAAATATAGCAGATAGGAGGTCACACGTATACTGGATGTGATATCATACATATATTGGCTGAGATACCATCAATTGGGTGGGTGTGATGACACAGATACAGTGGACGTGAGGTCAGATATAGTGGAGTGATGTGATATATAGTGGACGTGATGTCATAAAATGGTGTGATGTCATAAAGAGTGGATGTTATGTCATATGTATTACATATGATTTCATATATTTAGTGGAGATGATGTCATACATACACTGGGTTTGATGAAATTGATACATTCGGTGTGATGACACAGATACAGTGGGTGTGATATCAGACCTAGTGGCTGTGAAGCACGCAATGGCTGTATTGTCATAACACTGTGTTTGATGCCATATAAAGTAGATATGTCATAAACGTAATGTGTGTGATGTCATCGAAACAGTCATTGTGAGAAGTCACACATACAGTGAATGTGCTATCACACACAGTAGATGACATGTCATATGTAGTGCGTGTGATGTCATGAGTAGAGTGCATGTGATGTCATAAATACTAAGGATTGTTGTCATAAAGTGTGGATATGATGTCATGTATAGTGCATAGGATGGCATACATATGCCACCTGTGATATCTTACATAGTTGGTGTGATGTCCTCGACAGAGTGGGTGTGATGACATATACAGTGGGTGTGGTGGCAGAGAGAATGGATTTCAAGTCAGATATAGAACATGTGTCGTCATCTACATAGTGTGGGTGAGATCATATACAGTGGATATGATGTCATAAACATAGTGGTTGCCATGACTTACAAACAACGATATGATGTCATCAAGAGTGCATGTAATGTCATCTACAGTGCCTATTGTGTCCTACATGCTGTGGGTGTGATTGCATACATACATATTGTTTCATACCATCAATCAAGTTGGTGTGATTATCCAGTACAGTAGGTGTGATGTTGGATACAGTGGTTGTGTTGTCATTCATACACCATGTGAAATGTCATATATACTGAGTATGATGTCATAAACAGAGTAGGTGTGTTGTTATAGATACAGTAGCTGTGATGTCACAAGTATAGTGTATGTGATGTCATATACAGTGCGTGTGATTTCATAAATAGAGTGGATGTGATGTCATGAATACAGTCTCGTGATGCCATAAGCTGGTGGTTTTAATGTCATAAAGTGAGGATGTGATGTCGTGTATAGTGTCAAGTTGCCATATATATGGCGAATGTGATGTAATACAACGAGTGGTTGTGATGTTGTCAATACAGTCGTTGTGATGACACAGATTAGTGGTTGTGATATCACATGTGTAGTGTATATGTTGCCCTATATACTGGATGTAGTTTCATATATAGAGGTTCTGATGTCATAAGTACAGTAGTCTGAAGACTTAAGGTGTGTATGTGATGTTATATATAGTGCATATGATGTCACTCATATTGTTGGTTTGATGTTATATAAAAGTGGGTGTGATATCAGTGAAGAAATTTTCATGACAAAGATACAGTGGGTGTGATGTCATGCCTGAAGTGGATGTGATGTCAAAAATACTGTGGTTTGCTGTAATAGAGTATATGTGATGTCTTCTGTAGTGCAAATGATGTCACACATATGCCTAGTGTGGTGTCATCAACACACAGTGCTGTGATGTCATACATAGTGTGTATCACGGCATAAATATAGTGGATATGATGTCACACGTATACTGGATGTGATATCATACATATATTGGCTGTGATATCATCGATAGGCTGAGTGTGATGACACGTATACAGTGGACGTGAGGTCAGATATAGTGGATGTGATGTCAGATAGAGTGGACGTGATGTCATAAATAAAGTGGTGTGATGTCATAAAGAGTGGATGTGATGTCATATGCAGTGCATATGATGTCACACATATAGTGCTGTGATGTCATACGTACACTGGTTTTGATAAAGTAGATACATTGCGTGTGATGACACACATAGAGTGCGTGTGATATCATAGGTGTAGGGGATGAGATGTCATTTCACCGTGGATGTAATGTCATTTATAGGAGATCCGATATCATGAATGCAGTGGTTGTGATGTTATAAATATTGAGCATTGATGTCATAAATTGTGAATGTGCTTTCTTGTAGAATCTGTACGATGTCATATGTATGCCAAGTGTGATGACTTCCATACTTGTTGTAATGTCATCAATACAGCAGGTGTGACGACACTGATACAGTTGGTGTGATGTCAAATATAGTGGGTGTGATGTCAGGAATGGCCGTTTTGTTGTCGTGAAAGCAGTGTGTGTGATATCATATATATTGGATATGATGTCATAAATATACTGGATGTGATGTCATACATATAGGGGTCTGATATCATAGAGTTCATGCCATGTCATGCACACTGAATATGATGTCATACATATAGTGTGTGTGATGTGATCCAGAGAGTGGATGTGCTGTAATTGATACACTGGGTTTGATGACACAGATACAATGGATGCAGTGTCAGATATAGAGGGTGAGATGGCAGATATAACATCGTGTTGTCTTGTGTGTGATGTCATATATAGTGTATGTGATATCATGAATTCAGTGGATGTAATGTGATGACTACAATGGTGTGAAATCATGAAGAGTGGATGTGATGCTATGTATAGTGCATAAGATGTCATACATAAACTGGGTGTGATGTTATATATACACTTGTTCAGAGATCATCAATAGAGTGGTTGTGATGAAACAGATACAGTGGATGCAATGTCAGATAGTGGGAGTGATATCATGAGTACAGTGCATTTGCTGTCATAAGTAATGTGGTGTTATCTCTTAAAATGTGGATGTGATGCCTTATATAGTGTATGTGATGTTAAACATATAGTTGGTGTGATGCCATACATGCCAAGGTTGTGATATGATGGAAAGAGTGTGTGTGAGACACAGATATAGTTTCTGCGATGCTACAAATAGAGTGAATATGATGTTTTTTACAATGGACATGATGTCATCACATATAATCGATGAGATCTCATAAATACAGATGGTATGATATCATCAATACAGTGGATGTGATGACAGAGAAACTGTGGATCTGTCAAATATTCTGGGTGTGATGTTGGTGTGATGTCATAAAGTGAGGGTGTGATGTCTTCTATAGTGCAAAAGGTTTTATATATATGCCGGGTGTGATGTCATACAGAGAGTGGGTGTGATATTGTCAATACAGTGGGTGTTATGACACACACTAGTGGTTGTGATGTCAAATGTGTAGTGTATATGTTTCCCTGCATACTGGATGTGGTTTCATATATAGAGGTTGTGTTGTCATATTCCAGTATTGTGATGATATAAGCAGTGGATGTGATGTTATATATAGTGTGTATGATATCACCCATATAGTGGGTGTGATGTCATACAAAAGTGGCTGTGATATCCCTGGAGAGTTTGTGATGACAAAGATACAGTGGATGCGATGTCTGATAGAGTGGGTGTGATGTCATGGCTGAAGTGGATGTGACATGAAAAATACTGTGGTTTGCTTAGATAGCATGGATGTGATGTCATCTATAGTGCAAATATTATCATACATATGCTGAGTGAGGTATCATCAACACACAGTGTTGTGATGTCATATATACTGGGTATGATGTCATAAATATAGTGGATATGATGTCACAGATATAGGGGATGTGATAGCATACATATATTGGCTGTGATATTAGATAGACCAGGTGTGATGACACAGATACAGTGCACGTGAGGTCAGATATAGTGGATATGATGTCATATATGGTAGATTTGGAGTCATAAATAAAGTGGTGTGATGTCATAAAGAGTGATTGTGATGTCATATGTATTACATATGATTTCAGAAAAATTGTGAAGGTGATGTCATACAAACACTGGGTTTGATAAAATTGATACATTGGGTGTGATGACACAAATAGTGTGGGTGTGATATCAGACACAGTGGCTGTGAAGCACGCAATGGTTGTGTTGTCATTACACTCTGTGTGATGCCATATAAAGTAGGTATGTCATAAACGTAGTGTGTGTGATGTCATCGAAACAGTCATTGTGAGAAGTCACACGTATAGTGAATGTGATATCACACAGTAGATGACATGTCATATATAGTGCATGTGATGTCTTGAAAACAGTGCATGTCATGTCATAAATACTAAGAATTGTTGTCATAAAGTGTGGATATGATGTCCTGTATAGTGCATAGGATGGCATACATATGCCACCTGTGATGTCTTACATAGTTGGTGTGATGTCTTCAACAGAGTGGGTGTGATGACATATGCAGTGTATATGATGGCAGAGAGAATGAGTTTCAAGTTAGATAGAGAGCTGTGTTGTCATTCACTCAGTGTGGATATGATATAGTCGCTGAACAAACACGAGTTTTTAAGGGCCATCCCCACCGTAACTCGAGAATATACCCCAGGTTCCCGCCGCAACTCGAGAAAAACCATGAGTCTTCCTTCTCGCCACGAGATGAAGCCCGGTTCCCCTGCATTGCATGCAAGGCAATTCCGTGTTCCCCAACAAACACGTGAGGAGACTTGGCTTGCTTGATGGAACTCCAGCAATTCCCCAAGAACAGTGTCACAAATCTAGAGGGACGCTGAAGTCACCACAGCAATGCAAAATAGAAGCGTGTACCCCAAATCAACTCGAGATGAGGCCCGATTCCCTGCCTTGGCTCCAGAGTCCATCCCGCGTTCCCCATCAAATACGACAAGTGGCTTGACTTCCTTTAGGCAACTCCAGAGATTCCCCAAGAACACCGTCCCAAGTCTAGAGGAACACCAAGTTCAGCACAGGAACACGAGGAAAGCTCCACGTACCACAAATCATCTCGAGATGAGAGCTGATTCCCTGGCTTCGAATCAAGAGGAATGCTAACTTTCCAAAAGCACCTCAAGAGGAGCCTTCTCTCAGCTATAGGAATGTGAGAGGGACCCTGAGATTGCTGCCCCAAGCGGAATGGACACTGAGATTCCCTGACTCGAAATAAGGCTGGATTTTCCTGTAGTGATTTGAATCCAGGCTAGTCATTCATCTCACAAGATGAAGGGATGTCTGAATCCCCTGTGTTGACCCTAGAGAAAGGCCTAGTTCCCTGCCTCATCTCGACAGGATGCCTCACATTCCTTTGACAACACGAAAGGAATGTGGAGTTCAATGCTTCAAAAGGAGAGGATGCCTGACTCCTCTTGAAAAGTGACAAGTATCCCAGTATCGCTGTGTCACCTGAAATAGGACTCTGCTTCTCCCGGCTCACCTCGAGAGGCATCCCTATTGCCCAACCAAGCCTCGAGGAGAATCCTGTGGTGTCCCTCGCAACTAGACAGGAGTTCTGATGTCGCTGAACAAAATCGAGTTTTGAAGGGCCATCCCCATCGTAACTCGAGAATATACCCCAAGTTCCCGCTGCAACTCGAGAAACACCATGAAACTTCCCCTTGCCACGAGATGAGGTCCGATTCCCCTGCATTACATGCAGAGCAATTATGCGTTCCCCATCGAGCACGAAAGGAGCCTTGACTTCCTTGATGGAACGCCAGAGAGTCCGGAAGAACACTGTCACATGTCTCGTGGGACCCTGAGGTCAATGCCGCAACATGAAAGAGCTCCGTGTACCCCAAATCAACGCCAGATGAGGCCCGATTCCCTGGCATTGGCTCCAGAGCCATCCCGCGTTCCACATCAAACACGACAAGTGGCTCGACTTATTTTAGGCAACTTCAGAGATTCCCGAACACACCGTCCCAAGCCTGGAGGAACACCAACATCAGCACAGCAAAATGAGAAATGCTCCGTGTACCCCAAATCATCTCGAAATGAGAGCTGATTCCCTGGCTTTGACTCAAGAGGAATGCCAAATTTTCACAAACACCTCAAAAAGGCTTCTCTCAGTTATAGGTATGTTAGAGATACCCTGAGATAGCTGCCTCAACTGGAATGGACACCGAGATGCTCTGACTCGAAATAAGGCCGGATTTCCCTGCAGTGACTTGAAGGCAGGCTCGTCTTTCATCTCACAAGATGAAGGGATGTCTGAATCCCCTGTGGAGAACCTAGAGAAAGGCCTAGTTCCCAGCCTCATTTCAAAAGGAGGCCTCACATCCCTTTGACAACTCGAGAGAATGGCAGAGTTCAATGATTTCAATGCTTCAAAAGGAGATGATACCTGACTCCTTTTGAAAATTGACAGGAATCCCAGTATACCTGTGGCAACTGGAAAGAGACACTAGTTCTCCCGCCTGACCTCGAGAGGAGTCCCTATGGCCCTGCCAAGACTGAAGGAGTATCCCGAGTTGTCCCTCACAACTAGACAGGAGTCCTGACGTCGCTGAAAAAACATGAGTTTTGAAGGGCCATCCCAGTCGTAACTCAAGAATATACCCCAGGTGCCCGCCACAACTCGAGAAAAACCATGAGACTTCCCCCTCTCCACGAGATGAGGCCCAATTCACCTGCATTGCATGCAGAGAAATGCTGTGTTCCCTATAAAAAACGAAAGGAGCCTTGACTTCCTTAATGGAACTCCAGAGAGTCCCCAAGAACACTGTCACAAGCCTAGAGGGACCCTGAAGTCAATGCAGCAGACGAAAGGGCTCTGTGGACCCCAAATCAATTCAAGATAAGGCCCAATTCCCCTGCCGTGGCTTCAGAGCTAACCTGCATCCCCCATCATACACGACAAGTGGCTTGACCTCCTTTAGGCAACTCCAGACATTCCCTGAGAACAACGTCTGAAGACTGGAGGAACACCAACTTCAGCACAGCAACTCGAGAAAAGCTTCGTGTACAAAAAATCATCTCCAGATGACAGCTGATTCCCTGGCTTCGACTCAAGAGGAATGCCAACGTTTCACAAGCACCTCACGAGGAGTCTAGGCTCAGCTATAGGTATGTGAGAGGGACGCTGAGTTTGCTGCCTCAAGTGGAATGGACACCGAGATGCCCTGACTTGAAATAAGGCCAGATTGCCCTGCAGTGTCTTGAATGTAGTCTCGTCTTTCATCTCACAAGATGAAGGAATCACTGATTCCCCTGCAGAGACCGTAGAGAAAGCACTAATTCCCTGCCTCATCGGGACAGGAGGCCTCACATCCCTTTGACAACTCGAGAGGAACACGGAGTTCAATTCTTCAAAAGGACACAATGACTGACTCCTCATGAAAATTGACAGGAATCCAGTATCCCTGTTGCAACTGGAAAGGGACAATACGTCCCCTGCCTCACCTCGAGAGGCCTCACTATTGCACAGCCAAGCTTCGAGGAAAATCACGAGGTGTCCCTCACAACTAGACAGGAGTCGTGATGTCGCTTAACTAGCACGAATTTTGAAGAGCTATCCCCGTAGTAACTAGAGAATATACCCCAGGTTCCCGCATCAACTCGAGAAAACAAATGAGACTTCCCCCTCAGCGCGAGATGATGCCCGATTCCCCTGCATTGCATGCAGAGCAATACCTTGTTTCCCATTAAACACGAAAGAAGCCTTGACTACCTTGATGGAACTCCAGAGATTCCCCAAGAACAGTGTCACATGTATGGGGGGACACTGAGTTCAACACAGTAACACAAAAGAGCTCCGTGTACCCCAAATCAACTCGAGATGAGGCCAGATTCCAATCATAATATCCAGATCCATTCCGTGTTCCCCACCAAATACGATATGTGGCTTGACTTTAGGCAACACCAGAGATTCCCCGAGAACAACGTCCCAAGTCCAGAGGAACACCAAGTTCACCACAGCAAGTCGAGAAAAGCTCCGTATACCACAAATCATCTCGATATGAGAGCTGATTCCCTGGCTTCGACACAAGAGAAATGCTAACTTTCCACAAGCACCTCAAGAGGAGGCTTCTCTCAGCTATAGGAATGTGAGAGGGACCCTGAGGTTGCTGCCGCAAGTGGAATGGACACCAAGATGCCCTGACTTGAAGTATGGCCGGATGTCACTGCAGTGACTTGAAAGCAGGATCACAAGATGAAGGGATGTCTGAATCACCTGTGTAGACCCTAGAGAAAGCTCTAGTTTGCCGCCTCATCTCGACGGAATGCCTCACATCCCTTTGACAACGTGAAAGGATCCCTGAGTTTGATGAGTTCAATGTTTCAAAAGGAGACGATGCCTGAATCCACTTGAAAACTGACAGGAATTCCAATATCCCTGTGGCAACTGGAAAGGGAACCTGGGTCTCACGCCTCACCTCGAAAGGCATCCCTAATGCCCTGACAAGCATCGAGGAGAATACCGAGGTGTCCCAAGCAACTAGAGAGGAGTCCAGACGTCGCTGAACAAACCCGAGTTTTGAAGGGCCATCCCCATTTTAACTCGAGAATATTTCCAAGGTGCCTGCTGCAACTCGAGAAAAAGCATGAAACTTCCCTGCGCTGTCAGAAGAGGCTTGATTCCCATTCATTGATTGCAGAGTAATTTCGTGTTTCTCGTCAAAAAGAAAAGAGCCTTGACTTCCTTGATGGAACTCCAGAGAGTCCCCAAGAACACTGACACAATATAGAGGGACCCAGAAGTCACAACAGCAGCACGTAAGCACTCGTATACCCTCAAATCATCTCGAGATAAGGCCTGAATCCCCTGCATTAGATCCAGAGCCATTCCGCCATCAACATCAAACATGACAAGTGACTTGTCTTTCCTTAATCAACTCCAGAGATAAGCCGGGAACACCGTCCCAACTCTAGAGGAACACCAAGTGCAGCACAGCAACTCGAGGAAATTTCCGTGTACCACAAATCATCTCTAGACTAGAGATAATTCCATGCGTTCAACTCACATGAATGACAACTTTCTACAGCACCTCAAGACGAAGAGTTTCTCAGCTATAAGAATGTAACAGAGATCCTGAGTTTGCTGCCTGAAGAAGAATGGACACCGAGATGCCCTGACTCGAAATAAGACTGGATTTCCCTTCAGTGACTTGAATGCAGGCTCGTCTTTTATCTCACAAGATGAAGGGATGTCTGAATCCCCTGTGAAGACCCTAGAGAAAGCCCTAGTTACCCAACTCACCTCAACAGGAGGCCTCACATCTCTTTGACAACTCGAGAATCACGGGATTCAATGCTTCCAAAGGAGACGATGCCTGACTCTTCTTGAAAATTGAAAGGAATCCCAATATAATTGTGGCAACTGGTAAGGGAACCTGGGTTTCCCTCCTCACCTCGATAGGCGTCCCTATTGCCCCGACAAGTATCGAGGAGTATCCTGAGTTGTCCCTCACAACTAGACAGGAGTTCTGACGTCACTGAACAAACACGAGTTTTGAAGGGCCATCCCCGTCATAACTCGAGAATATACACCAGGTTCCCACCGCAACTATAGAAATGCCATGAGACATCCCGCTCACGGAGAGATGAGGCCTGATCCCCTGCATTGCGTTCAGAGCAATACCGTGTTCCCCAGCAAACGTGAAACGAGCCTTGACTTCCTTGAAGGAACTCGAGAGAGTCCCCAAGAACACTGTCACAATTCTAGAGAGACCCTGATGTTACTGCAGCAACACTAAAGAGCACGGAGAATCCCAAATCAACTCGAAATGAGGCCTGATTCCCCAGCATGTGCTCCAGAGCCATCCCGAATTCCCCATCAAACACGAGAAGTGGCTTGTCTTCCTTTAAACAACACCAGACAATCCCCGAGAACACCGTACAAAGTCCGGAGGAACACCAAGATCAGCAGAGCAACTCTTTAAGACAAAACTGCTTAGTCCCCTTCCCCTTTCTTGAGATATGGACTGTCTCCTGACCTTGTCACTAACATTACCCCTTGTTCCCTTGGTAAACGCTGAACTTTGTTTGATTTTGAACTGAACTCTCTCATTCCCGACAGCAGTTTCTTGTACTGCAGCCTCTATACACTCATAAAAAAATCATCAAAGCACCTTTACAACTCCAGAGATTCCCCGAAATTAAAAACCAAAGTCTAGAATAACACAAAGTTCAGCACGGCAACACGAGAAAAGCTCCGTGTACCCCAAATCATCTCAAAATGAGAGCGAATTACCTGGCATCGTCTCACAAGGAATGAAGACATTTCACAAACACCTTTAGATGAGGCATCTCTCAGCAATGGGTATGTGAGAGGGAATCTGAGTTTGCTGCCTCAAGAAGAACGGACACAGAGGTGCCCTGACTCAAAATAAGGCCGGATTTGCCTGCAGTGACTTGAATGCAGGCTCGTCTTCCATCACAAAAGATGAAGGGATGTCTGAATCTGCTGTGGAGACGCTAGAGAAAGCCCTATTTCACCGCCTCAAGTGGCTTGTCTTTCCTTAATCAACCCCGGAGATAACCCGGGAACACCGTCCCAACTCTAGAGGAACAGCAAGTTCAGCACAGCAACTCGAGAAAAGCTCCATGTACTACAAATCATCTCGAGAGTAGAGATGATTCCCTGGGTGCAACTCAAATGAATGCCAACTTTCTACAGTACCTCAAGATGAGGAGTTTCTCAGCTATAGGAATGTAAGAGAGACACTGAGTTTGCTGTCCCAAGTGGAATGGACACCGAGATGCCCTGACTCGAAATAAGGCCGGATTTCCCTGCAGTGATTTGAATGCAGGATCGTCTTTCATTTCACAAGGTGAAGGGATGTCTGAATCCCCTGTGGAGACTTTAGAGAAAGCACTATTTCCAAACCTCATCTCGACAGGAGGCCTCACATCCCTTTGAAAATTCGAAAGGAACTTGGAGTTCAATGCTTCCAAAGGAGACAATGCCTGAATCCTATTCAAAACTGACAGGAATCCCAATATCCCTGTGGCATCTGGAAAGGGACCTGTGTCCCAAGTCTCAAATAAAGAGGGGTTTCTATTGCTCTGCAAAGCCTCGAGGAGAATCACGATGTGTCCCTGGCAACTAGATATGAGTCCTGACATCGCTGAATAAACACGAGTTTTGAAGGGCCATCCATCCACGTCCTAATTAGAGAATATACCCCAGGTTCCGGCCACAACTCGAGAAAAACCATGAGACTTCCCCCTCGCTGCCAGATGAGGCCCGATTCCCCTGCATTGCATGCAGAGCAATTCCGTGTTCCCCATCAAACATGAAAGGAGTCTAGACTTCCAGGATGGAACTTCAGAGAGTCCCCATGAACACTGTCACAAGTCTCGAGGGACCCTGATATCACCGTAGCAACAAGAAAGGGCTCTGTGTTCCACAAATCGACTCGAGATGAGGCCTGATTCCCCAGCATGTGCTCCAGAGCCATCCCGAATTCCCCATCAAACAAGAGAAGTGGCTTGACTTCCTTTAAACAACAACAGAGTATCCCTGAGAACACCGTCCAAAGTCCAGAGGAACACCAAGTTCACCAGAGCAAATCTTTAAGACAAAACTGTTTAGTCCCCTTCGTCTTTCTTGAGATATGGATTGTCTCCTGACCTTGTGACTAGCATTACTCCTTGTTCCCTTGGTTACCGTTGCAGTTTGTTTCGTTTGCTAAACTCTATCATTACCGAAAGAAGTTTCTTGTACTGCAGCTTGTATATACTCATAGAGAAATCATTAAAGTACATTTTCTCCATTAGAGCTTAGTTCCCCGCGTATTTTTTTGTTTCTCTCTCTTTTTTGCTCTCTCTCTATCATTTTCTGGCTGACTCTCTGGAGCGTGGAGACCTGTCGTGCTCACTTTCTGCCCGGGCTTCTAAGATCCCCTTGAGAGGGCGCCTGGTAACTTGGTGAGTGATGCACGCCCTCTGTCAAGGACAATATAGGTTCTCTGTGTAAACCAAGGGATATCAGCCTTCTTCTCTCATTTCCTTTCTTATCGCCAACTCCGGACCACAAGGTTCCGTTCCGTTAATGGACCCCAGCACTTGTGGCCAAAGAACAGGGACACTGGTATATGTCGTATATCGGGAGGAGTGACTCATGTACCGATTGAGGTCTGTACATACTAAGGCATGGGTTAAAAGGCTGGCCAGCCCCATTATTTTTCTTCTTAGCTCAACACTTCTTTACATTTTAGGGACTTCTGGTTTCACACCAGTGAAAAGAGGCTTGCTTTCAAACAGTGGTGGAACATAATCCTTAATTTCCTGATAAATGCAGTTTTGACTTATAAATTTATCTCCGGTGAAACAAAATGTTAAATGAGCAACCAAAGAAGGAAAAATTATTCCAGTTGATTCTAGCCTATATGCGCTCTTATTAAAGCTGTAATTCAGCCGTTTCAATGTATATTCTAGCCCTTCCAATATTCAGCAACAGACAAATCACATATTATACACATATAAATTAAATGATTAAACTTTACAAAAGGCTCAGTTAAAACAATAAAAAATATCTCAAAATATTCTTGCTAGCCATGCCCTCGCTTCTCCAAATGTTTTTCCTCTGACAACAGTCGCAACACCAAATGTCTATTTGTTGGAACCTAATGAAAAGTTACCCTAATTTTTAAGCTAGACTAGAAGCTGCTATTTCCCATACTGTAATAGGAAAAGAAACCAAAAATACAGCTAGAGAAATTACTTGCTTGTGAGAATGCATATCAGAAATGTTAAAGATCTATAGCTGCAATTTGTCAGACTAGGATCATTATTGATTATATAAAGGCTTGTCACAATCTAGGATTAAAAACATAAAAGATGCAAATACTAGCTGAAACAATTCTACAACCTTTTGAAAAGAGAAATGAAGGATGCTTTACATGTGGAGATAAATATGGTTTAAAAAGGGACTACCCTAAGAAGACTAATCAAAGGCTTTCAAAAATTTGCCCTTGCTGCCACAGAGGAAAGCACTGGGCCAAGGACAGTAAATTGAAATTTGATATTGAAGGAAAACCTATTCCAAGAAACTCCAAAGAGGGTAGGTTCAGGTCCCCAATAGCCAAAAAGAGGGGCAAATTCTATCTTTTCCCTCAAACCCTCAACGTCCAGCAGTGCTGCCATTAATATACCAGCCCTAAATGATTTTTTCCTTTACCCATAAGCAGTCCTTTCTAGAGTACCTACGGGAGTTTTGGGGCCCCTGCCCCCACAAACCTTCAGGCCATTATAGGGCTGATCTAATTTGGCTTCTAAAGGAATTACTGTTTGGTGTGGAATAATTGATTCAAATTATAAAGGAGAAATTCAAATTATGATGTCAGCTCAGATTCTATGGCAATTCAAAATGGGGGACAAAATTTCTCAATTACTTCTTTTGCCTTACACGTCTATTAACTCCTCTACTAATATAGGAAGAGGCAGATTTGGTAATACAGATCAAAAACAATCCTTTTGGACATCATTGTTATTTAAATATATCCGACCAAATATAAATATCAAAATTAATGGTAAATTATTTTCTGGATCCCTGATCAATGAGTCTAATATTATCATTTCGAAAGTATTATGGCCCAAATCCTGACCTATACAAAAGGTCTTTTGCCAAATTGCAGGAATTTCTCAAGCCAAAATACAAGAAATTTATCAAAATATTCAAATCTACACATATGATAGACCAAAAGCCAACCAACAACATTAAGATGTTATGTGATAATGCACCCCTTAATCTCAAAGAAGGGACTTACTTAAGCAATGGCAAACTCAGATATACATTTCACATTTTTCCTAGGGGACACTGCTCATTTTACAAACAAAACAGTTATTAAAATAACGGAGAAAATTTATGAGCCTATTTAGACAAAGCAATGGCCCCTTATAAAAGAAAAAAATACAAGCTACTAAAGAACTTATGAAAACACAATTGAAATGGAAACATATTGAAGAATCTTGCTCTTTTTGGAACTCTCCTATTTTTGTTATACAAAGGAAATATTACAAATGGTGTCTCTTAACAGAGTTTAAAAAATTAATACTTTTTTGAAATCTGGGGCTGCATTGTAACCAGAGATCCCGTTACTATTCCTCAAAATTGGCACATTATTATCCCTGATTCTCAAGGCTGATTTTTTAATATGCCTTTACACCCTTTAGACCGGGAGAGACTAACTTTCTCTCTCCCTCTTCCTAATCATATCGGGCCTAGTGAAAGATTTCAGTAGACTATGTTACCTCAAGTTATGCTTAAAAGTCCTGCTTCTGCTCCTGCTAAGTCACTTCAGTCGTGTCCTACTCTACACGACCCCATATATGTCAGCCCACCAGTCTCCCCTATCCCTGAGTTTCTCCAGACAAGAGTACGGAAAAAGGGTTTCATTGCCGTCTCCATAACAGTCCTAGCATTTGTCAAAATTTTGCAACCAAGGCTTTACTTCCTATGTGACAAAAATTCCTTCATGAATATATCATTAAGAGTATACAATAGCTACAAAAAGGAGAAAGGATATTTTGTACACTGAATGGCTATAATATAATTTAGACTCCAGTGAAAACTGATGAAAATAAAATCTTTATGAAATTGCAAAACCGATAATTGATGCCCGTGTAGTAAATGAAAGGTTCACTTGTTAAAATATTTTCTTTTATTTTTGGAACTCCAGTTCTGCCTGGGAAGCAAAAATAGGCCTAAGAAAAAACCTTAAGTTAACTCTTATTATTTCCTTAGCATATGTAGCCCACTCTATCTAGGAGTCCAGCAATGAGCAAATTGGTGGAGCCCAAAATAAATAAATAAACAAAAAGTAATTTTAACTTTCATAAGGGGAACTATGTCTATGTATCTAAAATTACCTATGTCTCAATGTATGTTTTTGTTTTTACATAGTGTGGAGTTAACGGGCTGTATTTGGATTCAGATTTACATGAACTGAAGAGTGTTCAATGTGGGGTATAATGTTTATTTAATTGTGAATGTGATTTCAATATAAGTATTTGTTAATCTAGTAGGAACATGTCTTGAGTCATCAACATTATATAAAACTTTTGTTATGCCTTGGTTTGGGGTAAAATACGATTGTAAAAAAACATTTAACCTTTAATGAATATATATATATATGATAGATACTTTTAGATAAGCTCTATTAAAAAAATTGTATTTTTGAAAAAATGATCAATTCCCTATAATCTGGAGTGGTCTCTTGGGATTAGAGTGACATAGATGGCTGGAGTTGTGCTGAACTAAGTAGTAGAAGTTTGCTGAATGGATGGGTCATTTCTAAATGAATTAGGATTTTAAAGCATTAATTGCTGAACATTGGCTTACTCTTACAAGGGGATTTTCTTGTAGAAGAGCTGAAGAGGTTTTGAGCTGTTAATGAATATAAATATATATTTGTACTGGAATGGATGTATATACAATATAATATGATTTCATAAATATGTTCAATGGTCTATAAAATGCTAACATACAAGATATTTCATGGTTGCAATAGAAAAGTAAAATATAGTCCAGAGGAACACCAAGTTCAGCACACCAACTGAAGTAAAGCTTCGGGTACCCCAAATCACATCGAGATGAGAGCTGATTCCCTATTTTTGACTCAAGAGGAATGCAACGTTCCACAAGCACCCAAACAGGAGTCCTCTCTTAGCTATATGTATGTGAGAGGGTCCCTGAGTTTGCTGCCTCAAGTGGAATGAACACCGAGATGCCGTGACTGCGAAATATGGCTGGATTCCCCTCCAGTGACTTGAATGCAGGCTAGTCTTTCATCTCCCATGATGAAGGGATGTGTGAAACCCTGTGGAGACTTTAGAGAAAGCCCTATTTTTCCCCGGCTCATCTCGACAAGATGCCTCACATCCCCTTGAAAATTCGAGAGGAACTTGGAGTTCAATGCGTCAAAAGGACAACAAGCCTGACTCCTCTTAAAAATTGATAGGAATCCGAAAATCACTGTGGGAACTAAAAGGGACACTGGGTCTCACGTCTCACCTAAAGAGGCATCCCTATTGCCCTGCCAAGCCTCGATGAGAATCTCGAGGTATCCTTCGCAACTAGACATGAGTCCTGACTTTGCTGAACAAACTCGAGTTTGAAGGGCCATCCAAGTCCTAACTCGAGAATATACCCCAGGTTCCCAACTCAACTCGACAAAACAACACGAGACTTCCCCCTCGCTGCCAGATGAGGCCCGATTCCCCTGCATGTGCTATAGAGCCATCCCGAATTCCCCATCAAACACGAGAAGTGGCTTGACTTCCTTTTGAGAACAACACAGAATCACCGAGAACACCGTCCAAAATCCAGAGGAACACCAAGTTCAGCAGAGCAACTCTTAAAGATAAAACTGCTTAGTCCCCTCCCCTTCCTTGAGATATGGATTGTCTCCTGACCTTGTGACTAGCATTACTCCTTGTTCCCTTGGTAACCATTGCAGTTGGTTTGGTTTGCTGAACTCTATCATTCCCCAAAGAAGTTTCTTGTACTGCAGCCTGTATATACTCATAGAAAAATCATTAAAGCACCTTTGCTCCATTAGAGCTTAGGTTCCCGGGTCTTTTTTTGTCTCTCTCTCTCTTTCTCTCTCTCTCTCTCTCTTTTTCTGGCTGACTCTCTGGAGCGTGGAGACCCGTCGTGCTCACTTTTCTGCCCGGGCTTCTAAGACACCCTCGAGAGGGAGCCTGGTACCTTGGTGAGTGATGCAAGCCCTGTGTCAAGGACAACATTGGTCCTGTGTGCAAACCAATTGATATCAGCCTCCTTCTCTCTTTTACTTTCAGTTCGCCTACTCCAGACCAGAAGGTTCTGGTACATTAGTGGACCCCAACTAATGTGGCCAAAGAACAGAGACACTGGTATACGTGGTACATCGGGTGGAGTGACTCATGGACATATTGAGGTCTGTAAATACTAAGACATGGGTTAAAAGGCTGGCCAGACGCATTATTTTTCTACTTTGCTCACCACTTCTTTACATTTCAGGACTTCTGTTTTCACGCAAGTGAATAGAGGCTTTCCTTCAAACAGTAATAGAACATAATCCTTAGTTTCCTGATAAATGCAGTTTTGACTTATAAATTTGGCTCCGGTCAAAGAAAATATTAAATGAGCAGACAAAGAAGGAAAAAGTATTCCAGTTGATCTCTAGCCTATATGCGCTCTTATTAAAGCTGTAATTCTGCCATTTCAATGTATATTCTAGCCCTTCCAATATTCAGCAACAGACAAAACACATATTATATACATATAAATTAAATGATTAAACTTTCCAAAATGTTCAATTTAAACAATACAAACTATCTCAAAATTTTTCTTGCTAACCCTGCCCTGGATGCTACAAATGCTTCTTCTCTGCCAACAGTCGCAACTCCAAATGTCTCTTTGTTGAAACCTAATGAAAAGTTACCTTAATTTTTAAGTTAGACTAGAAGCTGGTATTTCCCATACTGTAATCGTATGATAAACCAAAAAAACAGCTAGAGAAATTACTTGGTTATGAGAATGCATATCAGAACTGTCAAAGAGCTATAACTGCAATTTGTCAGACTAGGATTATTATTGATTATATAAAGGCTTGTCACAATCTAGGTTCAAAAACTTAAAGAAGCAAATACTAGCTGAAACAATCCTAGTACCTTTTAAAAAGAGAAATGAAGGATACTTTACATGTGGAGATAAATATCATTTAAAAAGGGACTGCCCTAAGAAGGCTAATAAAAAGCTTCCAAAAATTTTCCCTTGCTGCCACAGAGGAATGCACTGGGCCAAAGACAGTAAATTTAAATTTGATATTGTAGGAAAACCTACTCCAAGAGTCTCCAAAGAGGGGACCTCCTAGGTCCCCGACAACGAAAAAGAGGGGCAAATTCTATCTTTTCCCTCAAACCCTCAACGTCCAGCAGTGCTGCCATTAGTATACCAGCCCTAAATGACTTTTTCTTTTACACTTAAGCAGTCCCTTTTAGAGTACCTACTGGAGTTTTTGGACCCCTGCCCCCACAAAACTTCAGGCTTTTACAGGGCTGATCCAATTTGTCTTCTAAAGGAATTACCATTCGGCGTGGAATAATTGATTCAAATTACAAAGGAGAAATTAAAATTATGATGTCAGCTCAGATTCTATGGCAATTCAAATGGGGGGACAAAATTTCTAAATTATTTCTCTTGACTTACACTTCTATTAACTCCTCTACTAATGAACGGAGAGGCAGATTTGGTAATACAGATCAAAAGCAATCCTCACGAACATCATTGTTTTTTAAATATGTCCGACCAAATATAAATATCAAAATTAATGGTAAAATATTTTCTGGACCCCTCAGAAATGGGTCTAATATTATTGTTTCGAAAGTATTGTGGCCCAAATCCTGACCTATACAAAAGGTCTCTTGCCAAATTGCAGGAATTTTTCAAGCCAAAGTACAATAAATTTATCAAAATATTCAAATCTATACATAGGATAGAACAAAAGGCCAACTTACAACATTAAGACCTTATGTGATTGATGTACCCCTTAATCTCATAGAAAGGGAATTACTTATGCAATGGCAAACTCAGATATACATTCCACATCTTTCCTAGGGGCCACTGCTTTTTTACAAACAAAACAGTTATTAAAATAATGGAGAAAATTATTGAGCCTACTTAGACAAAACAATGGCCCCTTAAGAAAGAGAAATTTCAAGCTACTAAAGAACTTATGAACACACAATTAAAATGGAAACATATTGAAGAATCTTGCTCTTTTTGGAACTCTCCTATTTTTGTTATACAAAGGAAAATATTACAAATGGTGTCTCTTAACAGAGTTTAAAAAAGTTAATTCGTTTTTGAATCCTGGAGCTGTATTGTAACCAGAGATCACATTACTATTTCTCAAAAATGGCACATTATTATTACTGATTCACAAGATTGATTTTTTAATATGGCTTTACACCCTTTAGACCGGGAGAGACTAACTTTCTCTCTCCCTTTTCCTAATCATATCAGGCCTCATAAAAGTATTCAGTGGACTAGGTTACCTCCAGGGATGTTTAAAAGTCCTGCTACTGCTGCTGCTAAGCCACTTCAGTCGTGTCCTACTCTATGTGACCCCATAGATGTCAGCCCACAAGGCTCCCATATCCCTGAAATTCTCCAGACAAGAGTATTGAAATAGGGTTCCATTGCCGTCTCCATAATAGTCCAAGCATTTGTCAAAATTGCAGTCAAGGCTTTACGTCCTAAGTAACAAAAAGTTCCTTCATGCATATATCATTTATAATATACTATAGCTACAAAAAGGAGAAAGGACATTTTGGACACTGAATGGCTATGATCTTCTTGAGATTCCAGTGGAAACTGATGAAAATAAAATCTTAATTGAAATTGCAAAGCTGGTACTTGAACCAGGTGTGGTAAAGGAAAGGTTAACTTGTTAAAGTATTTTTTTTTTTCAGAACTCCATTTCTGCCTGGGAAAACAAAAATAGGCCTAAGAAAATCCTTAAGTTAACTCTTATGATGTCCTTGGCATGCACAGCCCACTCTATCTAGGACTCCAGCAATGGGAAAATGGTTGGAGACCAAAATAAATAAATAAACAAAAAGATATTTTAAATTTCATAAGGGGAACTATGTCTATGTATCTAAAATTATATATGTCTCAATGTATGTTTTTGATTTTAGATAGTGTGGAGTTAATGGGATCTATTTGGATTCAGCTTTACCTGAACTGAAGGGTGTTCAATGTTGGGTATAATGTTGATTTAATTGTGAATGTGATTTCAATATAATTATTTGTTAATCTAGTAGGGACAAGTCTTGAGTCATGAACATTATATAACACTTTTGTTATGCCTTGGTTTTGGGTAAGAAACGATTTTCATAAAAAAGGTAACGCTTCATATATATATATATATATATATATATATATATACATATATAGATTGATAGATGAGATGAATACTTTTAGATAATCTCCATTAAAAAGTCGTCTTTTTGATAAAATGATCTATTCTCTATAATCTGGAGTGGTCCCTTGGGATTAGAGTGACGTAGGTTGATGGAGTTGTGCTGAAATATGTAGTAGAAGTTTGTTGAGTGCCGGGGTCATTTCGAAATATATTAGGATTTTAAAGCGTTAATTGCTGAACATTTTCTTACGTTTACAAGAGGATTTTCTTGCAGAAGAGCTGAAGAGATTTTGAGCTGTTAATGAATATAAGTATATATTTGTACTGGAATGCATGTATATACATTGATTTGTTAAATATAATATGATTTGTTAAATATGTTCAATGATCTATAAAATGCTAACATAAAAGATATTTCATGGTTGCTATAGAAAAGAAAATACAGTCCAGAGTAACATCAAGTTCAGCACACAAGCTCAAGGAAAGCTTCGGGTACCCCAAATCATCTCGAGATGAGAGCTGATTCCCTATTTTTGACTCAAGAGGAATGCAACTTTCCACAAGCATCTGAAGAGGAGGCCTCTCTTAGCTATAGGTATGTGAGAGGGACCCTGAGTTTGCTGCCACAAGTGGAATGAACACCGAGATGCCGTGACTCGAAATATGGCCAGATTTCCCTTCAGAGACTTGAATGCAGGCTAGTCTTTTCATCTCCCAAGTTGAATGGATGTGCGAATCCACTGTGGAGACTTTAGACAATGCCCTAGTTCCCCTGCCTCATCTCGACAGGAGGCCTAACAACCGCTTGAAAATTCGAGAGGTCATTGGAGTTCAATGCGTCAAAAGGACAACAAGCCTGACTTCTCTTAAAAATTGATAAGAATCCGACAATCACTGTGGGAACTGAAAGGGACACTGTGTCTCAAGTCTACCCTAAAGAGGCATCCCTATTGCCCTGCCAAGCCTCGATGAGAATCTCGAGTTGTCCCTCGCCAACTAGACATGAGTCCTGACTTTGCTGAACAAACTCGAATTTTGAAGCGCCATCCACGTCCTAACTCGAGAATATACCCCAGGTTCGCACCGCAACTCGACAAAGGAACACGAGACTTCCCCCTCGCTTCCAGATGAGGCCCGATTGCCCTGCATTGCATTCAGAGCTATTCCGTGTTCCCCATCAAACATGAAAGGAGTCTGGACTTCCTGGATGAAAATTCAGAGAGTCGCCAACAACACTCACAAGTCTAGAGGGACACTGATGTCACCGCAGCAACAAGAAAGAGCTCTGTGTTCCACAAATCGACTCGAGATGAGTCCAGATTCCCTGCATGTGTTCCAGAGCCATCCC